>BPLR01011911.1:0-165566 GCA_021605095.1 Caerostris extrusa | reverse complement strand
AATTGGAAACCCACACCATTGTAAGAAAAACAGCCCCAAGTCATGACAAGTCTCCACCTAATTGCCAATAATTTGGAGAATATTTCTTTTTCATTTCTTATATCATGGCAGTAGAAATTTCAGCAATCTAGTCCATCCAAATTCCATATTTTTTTCGTCAGAAAAAATAATTTCTATCCATTGGTTGTCCCAGGTCATGACTTTCTGGCCAAAAGTTCAAACGCTCTATTTTGCGTTTCTTGTAGTAACTGAGGCTTAATCAATTTTGCTGTATAAATGTACCTTCCAGACCTTCTAATTGTGAGAAATCGTCTTTTGATCAAATTTTTAAACCTGTCGTCAGAACTCAGCTTCCTGGTTGAGCATACTTTCCAGTAGATGCAAGTTGGCAAACTCTTCTTTCATCACGCGAGGACAAAGCTTCAGGTCTTCCCCAGTATTCTTTTACCATAATTGTCTTTCAATTTTAAAAATTGTTGACTACAGTCTTTGACTTCCTATCTTTATCGCAATAGCACGACTACTGATTCCTTTGGGGAAGATAAAGCTTCTCGATTTGTCCTTTTTCACGATCAGTTAACTTCTCACCCTTCGCCACCTTCACAAAGATCACCAATACTTCGAAGAAACGTATGACAAATATGAAAATTGCAGTAAGCGTTGCCACAAGTTAGTAGTTGTAATGGTAATTACATTATTAAAATTATATTTATTTTTAAAATGACAGTAGCCTTAAAGTTTTTAATCATTCAGAAATACTAACTTTGTAAATAACCACATGTTTCTCATAATTATGTATTTACAAATTGTGTTTATGGCAATTATTTCTTATCAATGAACTTTAATAATTAAATATTATTTGAATCCCTTTTAATTTTACACTTTCTCAAAAATTTTTACTGGCCTTAAAGTTTTTACCAGCTGTATGTATATATATATATATATATATATATATATATATATATATATATATATATATATATATATATATATATATATATATGTATATGTATATACACTCATGTCCATAAATTAAGGATAATGAAGTTCAGGCAAAAAAAGAGACAGAAGCAAAACAAATTTGACTTATTTGTAAAGTCTATTTATTAACCAAAAGGTAAAGAGCAAAAAGGATGCTATATGTTTGACATAATTAATAAAATTATGAATTTACCCTGGAGCAAATTTCAAAAAAGAACCTATTTACAAAAAAATATAACATGGCTAGTATGATGGTTAATATGAAGCATGTCTCCGGACGATGCAATACAGGCCTTACAACGCCTAGGCATACTGAGTATCAAATTATCAATCTGATCTTGGGGAATATTACACCACTCATCAAGCAATGCCCTCCGAAGTTCCAGTTGACGGGCTGCAATTCGTCGGCCAAGCATATCCCACATGCTCTATTGATTCAAGTCCGGTGAGTATGCTGGCCAATCCATACGAGTGATATCTTCCAATTGAAGGCATTCGTCTCAATGTTTGCACAGTGAGGGACGGCGTTGTCATCCATAAACAAAATTCAGCACCCATGACGCCCGAAACAAACGTACATGTTGTTCCAGAATGACATCCCAATAGATGTGGCCTTGGGTCATCGCCACTTGAACATGCAAGTCAGTTCTGAAACCAAGAATACCCTCCTGGAACTGAGACCATCCTGCACCACCGTAACGGTGTCGTCCAATGGTGTTCTCTTGCGGTAACGGATACCTGGCGCTTCTCCATATGAAAGTCCGGCGAGAATCAGACTGCAAACTAAACCTGGACTCGTCGGGAAAAACATCACGCCAGACCACTGTTGCGGTGTCCACAATGCATGCTCTCTACTCCAGGTTAATAGCAGGCGACAGTGAGTTGCGGTAAGTGGAACACATCTGACAGGCCTACGAGCATATAGACCAATGTGCCCTAAGCGTCTGTACACGGTCTACCTTGAAACTGTTGTACCGGTAGCTGAAGAGAGCTGACGAGACAGGACTGATGCTGTGCTCCGTCTGTTTCTTTGACAGTAACTGCTAAATACCGGTCCTCATTCGGCGTTGTAACTCGAGGCGACCTATGCTGTAACATCTACTCACATTACCATCATCTTGGAATCGTTGCCAAAGACTGGAGATGACACTCTGGGCGATTCCAAGTTCCTCGGATATTTCCAGCTGGGTACGTCCACATTCCAGTCGTCCGATAATTCTACCACGTAAAATCCTCCAAATGCTTCTTTTGTGCCATAACTATGCGGTTATTGGACTGAAAGGCTTTAAAGTGCTGGTGAACAATTTTACTTCTTTACCACCATTCCTTATATACCCCTCTCTTACACTCTCGTCATTGTGACGTACTATCCACGCCATCTGGTGATTTCCTGTAATTTGCATATTCTTCTTCAAGATGTGTGTGATAATTCTACAGGTGAAATTTTTATTTTAGAGTTCAATTTCTGTGTGATTCTGAATTATCCTTAATTTATGGACATGAGTGTATATATATAAATCGATAGTGACTAATAATCTAGAAAATTGCGCTTTCCGTTGGTTTCATTTCCTACCCTCACAACTCACATTCAATTTTCGAGTTGTGATAGGAGGGTTAGGTCTAGATGCTCGCATTACACTCCAAACTTGAGGCTCACTGAAATAGATCAGTTTGAGGACAACTTCTATACTTAATGTAGTGTAATTTTGAAACTGATGTATTTATAGCTGGCCTAATCAAAAGTTATTTAAGTATTATTATACTGTAACAGCATTGTCAATTGAATGCTATTTTAGTTAATAAACACTTTTTACTAATGATCTCAAAAAGACACCCTCCATTTTAATAAGAAAATCTCAAGATGTTTGGTTTGTTGTTTGAATGTTAACATCGATATATTAAACAAAGCTGCCCTATAAAAGAGAAGTCTTCGGTTCTTGTTGTTTTATTACATAAATGACATAAACCTAAAACTCAACATTCTGTTCACTTTACTGATCGGCATGAGCTCCACGTGTGGGAAAATGATGAATTCAGCTGGATTCAAAAAGCATGTTGCAGATAAAATGGAAGGACTGTCCAAAACTACAAGAGCTCAAAAACAGTGAGGAAAAATCAAACCAAATGCTCAGAAGGCTTACAACATGAAACAAAAAGAGTGAAGAATGGTTTTAAAAGATCCGTTTGATATTGCAGTTTTCTGCAGGGTGCTTGATGGATGCGTTTTTATTCAATCGAAATAGATTTGCTTAGAAATCATTTCAAACTGTCAGGAACATCTGGACAAGACGTATCTAGAATTCGCGCTATTAGCTCGTTTGTTGTTGTGAAAAATTGTGCAGACAGCCAGTTTCAAGCAGCGTCTGCTTGTTTTGCCCCGAGTAATGTTTTGCAGTTTTAAAACACCTAAAAAGAGTATGAAAATATCAATTATGAAATTTCAAACTTTGTTTAAATTCATCGAACGTTCAAATATATCTCAGAGGATGTTCTAGTCCTTGTAGGTTTTTGATGGATATGAAAAGGAATATTATGAATGATTTTAAAATTAAAGAAACTGGTGGATATTTGTCACGAGCTCGAAATGATACAGATGTAGGTTTTAAAAGGGAGTGTACGTAATTTATATCAACTAATTTTTTTTTAAATATTTGATATAGTATAAGAATATTTGCAAAACACGTAGCAAAAGTAAAAGATGACGAATAGTACAAGAAAATTAAACTACACCAATTCCGTTTTCACACTCACTTTTTACACAATTTTGATTTAACACGAATTAGAAAAAAATAATTAATTCTCTTTTTTTACAAACTTATTTTGATTTAATACGATCGCCCCAAATTCTAAGAAAAATTTTGCGTTACTTTTTATTTTCATAATTCCGACATTGGAAACAAGGAGTGTGATGTGATTTTTTTATGGGAATTCTCAAATTTTATAACCTCAACAGGGAATTTTGTCTGCTTTCTCTGCATTTTGAATTTGAATTTCAAAGTAAAAGTACCTTTTGATGTTCATAAACGTTTGTTTTAGTTAATTATAAATGAAATATTTTTAGGTGTCCTTACATAATGTTACATAATTCACCTATAGCAAAGGCGAAAAGTAAAAGCTGATCTCTTTGGATATTAAATTTCGTATTTTAGATCGCCTTGAAACCAGACAAGATGTGACGTCTGTAGACCGTAATTTTATACAAAGACTTTGGTCAAGGGGTCTCAAATCTAATGTTATTTTGATTATAGAAAATCTACCCTCCGAACATACTAAAATCGAACATTTCAATCTCTTTTTGCACCAAATGAACGATGAAACACCAACAGTCATTCATGTGTGGAAGAAATGTTGAATTATGGAGTTGTAACAATCAAGTGAATTAGAGCTAGCTGCATCACGACCATTCACTTTCTGCATGTTGGAAAGCTGTTTGGCCAGAAAGTACTGAAGACAAAGATACCGTCCTTCCGAATTGTGTGTTCATGAATGACATGTGACATGTTTTTTTTTTTTTTCCTTTTCGAAGGATGATTTATTTTGCAGCATCCGCGTACAAGTGTTATGAAATGAAATATTTAAAGACCTAACAAGAATACTCATGGTTTAGTGTATTATTTTTGCAGATTTCTAAGGACTAAAAACCAATCTTATATTTTCCATTGATACAATATACACTGACGGAAAAAAATCCCAACGACAAAGAAAAAAATTATTGTAGAGTACTGAAATTCGAACAATGCATTTGTTACCTTGTTTAATTGATTAAATTTAAAGATCACAGGTTAATTTAAGATCAAGAAAATGCATTTAAAATGTAAATGCTGTTACATTAATAGCTGATGTAATCTCCAGAATTTTGAATGCAAGCCTGCAAACGTGCATGTATTGTGTCATACAGCTGCCGAATGTCATTTTGTGGTATGGAGTTCCATGCTTGGTGTACTTGTTTTTGTCACACTGGAAGGGCAGTGCTGGCTGTGGATGATGCTGGAGTTGCCATCCACGATATCCCATACGTGCTCAATTGGAAACAGATCTGGTGATCTCGTAGGCCAAGGTAACATTGACACTCCGTAGATCACGTTGCGTTACAACAGCGGTATGAAGGCTAGCGTTATCATGTTAGAAAACTCCCCTTGAATGTTGTTCATGAATGGCAGCATTACAGGTTGAATTACCAGACTGACGTACAAATTTGCAGTCAGTGTGTTTGGGACAACCACGAGAGTGCTCCTGATGTAATTGGAAATTGTTCCGCAGACCATGACTCCACGTGTAGGCGCAGTGTGTCTAGGCCGCAGACAGTCTGGTTGCAGGCATTACACTGGCCTCCTACTGACCAACACACAGCCATCACTGGAGCCAAGGCAAAAACCTACTTTCATCTGAAAACACAATCTCCACTCCGTCCTCCAATGAGCTCTGTCTTGACATCACTGGTATTGCAAACGGCAATGGCTTGGAGTCAGTGGAATCAACTCTACAGGGCGCCTGGCTCGGAGCTGTCCTTGAAGTAACCGATTTCTAACTCCGTTGTATCACTGTGGTACCAACAGCAGCTCGAATTCTGCTTGAATTACTCCCAACAATCATGCACAGTGGACACATTCCTTTTTCCAAGTCTTTCTGCAATATCGCAGAAAGAAAATCCACCTTCGTAGCCCTATTATACGCCCTCGTTCAAAATCGGTGAGCTGTTGATAATGGCTTCTTAAAGGCATTCTTGGCTAACATCAACTCAATAAGTCAAATTTCAAAGCTCAATAATGCTCACGAACTTTACAGCACTCATTTAAAGCAAACCTAATTTGCATGTTCCGAGTGGCGCTACACTTATGTAAAAGCGCGAAATTGAATCCATTTCATCTTTCAGATCTATAAACACGCCTACCAAATTTCATTTATCTAACACATGTCTTTCTTGGTGTTGGGATTTTTTTTTTTCAGTCAGTGTATTTTTCTACATGAGTTCTTCGGGGAATGGAACGTATCTATAGTGTTAAAACATAATTAGGTGTATTAATTGATTCATTAAGAGATGTAAATGCAACAGAATTTTGAGTTGTAGAGATTGAAAAATACAACATACATCACACAAAAGACAAAAGTAATACCTTTTGTTTTTCGCAAAGTAATTTAGAAATAAATATCCATAATATCGAAAACTCTAGTTCAATTCTTAAAAAACACTCTAAGCAAAAAAATTTATCGCTAAATAGATAGTGACCTCTAAATTTTGAATTAAAAATCTGAAAAAAAATTGCAATACTTATTTTTAATGCATATAAATTACACTAGTGACATTAAAACTGCTACACCAGGAAGAAATTCAGATAACAAAATGATATTTATTGGACAAAAATTATACTAGAAATAACAAGTGATTAAATTTTCAAGAAATTTGGGTGCATAGATCCTGAGAAATCAGTGCCCAGAACAACCACCTCTTTTAGTAATAACAACACTTATACGCCGGGGCATTGAGTCAAACAGAGAGGTTCATGTACAGATGCCCATGCAGCTTCAACACGATCAACTATCAACCGTAGTGACTAGCGTATGGTGACGAACCAGTCACCCGGCAACCATGTACCAGGCGTTTTCTATTGGCGAGAGATCAGGTGAATGTGCAGGCCAGGGTAACAGCCGAATATTTTCCATATCTAGGATGGTCCGTACAATACCGGCAACATGCGGTCGTGCAGTATCCTGCTAAAACGTAGGGTTTCGCAGCTAAAGGGTAGAGCCACGGGTCGTAACAAACCATAAATATAACGTGCACTGTTCAAAGTGCCATCAATGCAAACAAGAGGTGACTGAGACGTGTATCTAATAGCACCCCATACCGTCACACCAGGTGATGGGCCATTATGACGATGACGAATGCAAGCTGCCAATGTGCTTTCATCACGATGCTGCCAAATGAATAAATGACGTCTCGCCTTTCGTGCGCTTAGGTTCACACCCTCAAAAACGCTCCTGTCTGTGATGCATCGTCAAGGGTAGCCGCAGCCATTATCTCCGAGCTGAGAATCCATGCTGCTGGAATCCATGCTGCTGGAACTGTTCGCGGAGACACCAGTCTTGCAAACGACCCCAATTCTTGACTCAGGGCTCTTGACGGGGCTGCACGAACCATTAAGTCCATGTGGGTTGAGATCCAGCACGGCGTTCCGTATTACCGTCCTGAACCCATCGATTCCATATTCTGTTAACAGTCTTTGGATCTCGACCGACGCGAGCAGCAATACTGCGATACGATAAACCGCAATCCCGGTACATTACAATTCGACTTTTATCAAATTCAGAAACGTGCTGGTACGCATTTCTGCTTTTACACGAAGCATCACAACAATCTTTCACCAGACAACAACGCTTAAATGCAAG
The DNA here is from genome assembly GCA_021605095.1 of Caerostris extrusa. Taxonomy (NCBI): domain Eukaryota; kingdom Metazoa; phylum Arthropoda; class Arachnida; order Araneae; family Araneidae; genus Caerostris; species Caerostris extrusa. The sequence continues at coordinate 158,198 of BPLR01011911.1, read as the reverse complement.
TGTATGAGAAAACCGGTTGTACAATTTCCTCATTTAAACATATTGTAGGTGTCGCTGCCGTCTTTCTGAATGCGCTGAAAATCTAATCATTTGCATATCGCAGCACCTTCTTCCTGTCGTTTAAATTTCACGTCTGTAGCATGTCGCTTTCTTAGTGTAGCAATTTTAATGGCCAATAGTGTAGATTAAAATAATAAGGTTCCACAATGGAAATATATAAAAAAAAAATACTTCATTGGGAAAATAGAGTATGGTATTCAATTCCTGGTGATAGGATAACATTATAAGATATTAATAGTATTTTTATACGTGTTAACAACATAGAGAAGATATCAATAAAGATAATCACAAAAATTTCTTAAATGCTTTTATTTACTTAAAATGACTTTTTTACAATTTTCCTTAATTGAAGTTGTATTTTTAAGACGGATTTAAATATAAGGTAATAAATTTTTTTGTGTTTCACTTTTTGATTTTTTTAAATAAATGCACAACAAAACATTATATTATATATGTTGTTCCCACTTATCCCACTTAGTAGACAGCAGTAACTATACCAAGCCCAAGAACCTAAGTGGTCTCATGGAAGGAGGGAAAAGGGATGGGAGCACCTGTAGATAGAAGTCTGACTTTCGTCCGTGACGCTGAAGAAGGAGAGAAGTGATTTGCGGGATGTCTTTTAGGGTGAACAGCTCCGCATTTTCGTATCGCATGGGAGAAAACCTGAAAAACTCCCACCAGATAGTCCAACTCACGAGGCAAAATGCTGGACCTCACAAACGCCATCGAGTCTCCTCTTTTTTTGGAACAGTGTTATTTATTTCATTCGTTCGTATTATTTCGATCGTTTAATATTGATGGCCTGTTCAGTACATTGATTTAATCAATAATTGATTTTGTGGATTTCATTAATATTTTTTTCAAAAATTTATTATATTTTAGACTATCAAAAATAATTTGCAAAATGTTCCAATAATTAAACTATATTCATGTTAACAGGGATATAATTTATTCATAAAAATAAAGAATTAAAATATTACTAATTAATATTTTAGCCAGATCTAGGTTTAAAATGAATGAACTAGTTTTGTTTGTTACTTTGGCTTTCACTTTTAAAATAGATAACATTTTTATGTATCTTAGTAAAATACATTCGTCGAATGCATTTGAAGGTATTAAAATAGTTTTAAAAAAGGAAATCTTTTTTAAAGAAACAAAAAATTATTTTTAAGAAACTTTAAAACATTTTTTTCCGAAAAATTATGATCAGCAGAAGTCAAAACTGTAGTTAGAATTGTAAATATCCTATTTATCTACTAGGCATAAATAAAACTACTAAGATAAGACTGCTACAGTTGACTTTATTAATAATTTCCTTGTTTCATTTTATCTGCCTATAAGGTTGCATAAATTGAGAAAAAAATATTGTTTTCTTTTAATAAAACAAAATGTCGCAAGAGATTTGAAAATCCATTTATTTTCAATAACCCTTATTCCTTTTATTTTATCATTTTATTAATTGAGTATACATAATTGAGCAAAACAAATTCTTTATTTTATTTCCCTCACCCATTTGTTCTGAGCAAGTATACCTTAAATTTGACTTGACTAATTGAAATTTGACTAATTGGCGTATAATTTGACATTACAAAAGCAAGAAAGCAGAATTTTGATTTAGTATTGTAAATCTTAGAAAATTAATGGAGCCTCTAAGTTTATCATGGCTAAGATCACCAGAAAGCTAATATTAAAATAGCCCAATGATATTTATGATATTATAAAACTGCCTCATAAAAATACGTTCTTTTATAAAAGAAGTTAAATTATGCATGGAAAAATAATATGTAGCTCTATTATTCCTAATATATATTAATTTATTCGAAAATATCTTCGAAAGATTTTCTTTTTACTACAACTCAGTGATAAGATTATGTATAAATAATAAAATTGTAAGAATTTTATTTGTATAGGATACCAAATTATTTAGCAATTATGTGATTGTATGCAATATTAATTAAAATATAATTCAATAGGTTCATATTATGTTCCATAACATGAGAAAACTTGTTGGTTTGATCAATTGAATTTGATAGTTTCCATTTCATTTTTTTCTTTATGTTATGTCACAAATACAGTAAAAAGTTTTTAATAAGACATAAATTATTACAAATAAACGAACTGGAAGTTCAAATGTTTGACATATTTTGAAAGGATCCCATATCAAACATTTGTAACTATGAGAAAAAGTAAAAATAAACATGGTATAGTTTCATTTTTATAATAAGTATATGTTTTATATGAAGTATATGTTTTATATAAATGTTGGATTTCATTTTACATAAAAATTTATAAAATGAAATCCTTTTATTTATTCTAATCGTCTCGATGTTAAAATGTTCGATAAATGTATCACAAATTGTAATTTATTATTTTAAAGTATACTATTACAATATTATCTTTTAGAATTAATACATAAAACAAATATATTATATGTTTATTCATATCAGTGGTATTTGTAAAAGAGTTAAAAACATGACGTTAGTTTAATTTGCGAAATTAAATCAAACAAGTTTATGCAAAAGACTCCCATTTCAACAGCTGTTTTAAAAGCGCGCTATTTAAATAACGCTCTATCAATACCACTATCTCTTTGAAGCAGGCAGAGAAATAAAGCGACTGCAGCTGGTTTAAAACTAAGTAGTTATTAAATGTTACTTATTCCTGCATTATTAAAACTTGTTTTAAACTACCAATAAGACATTGTTTCCAATAATTATTAGTGCTTATTTCATTCCTTTTCGGAATTTTGTACAAAATACAAAGTAATGGTAAAATTAATAATGGTTGTGTAGAAGTTTTTTCACGCGAGAAGAGTTTTTCATTTCATTGCCAGGAGAGAGGAATGTATGTTGTTTGACGAGTATATAATAACAACTCCTCACTGAAATTGGAAAGCGGACAAGCAGTACTGTGGGTAGTTATATTACAGGCAATGGGTGTTTTCTACCAATGAGAACCACCTGTCACTCAACTCTGATAGCAGATATTCGGTATCATGCATAATAAGACTCAGGAATTAGCAAATGTATGTGCGACCTTCACAGGTCGAAACAACTACAGAAACTACAGATGGAATATGAACTATACCTTGAATTGATGGGTGATAGACCACGAGCTGAGAAATGTCTACTCCAATGAGACATGAAAGAAGCTGACCCCCGCCCCCTTTATTGATTGTCTTAAAAGGATTTTTTTTGGGGGAAGAAGAGAGAAATAGTTCAGTTCTGCGGCGAGTCGACCAGAAGTGTTGTTTTTATTTTCTCTCTGAAGTGACTGAGTAGGCCGGAGTTTCTGCGTTTTTTTCAAAATGGTTTTGTTTATCATGGCGTGTAACAATTAAGGTTTGCCGCAGAGCAGGCAATTAGATTCGTTGTAGACTCGAGAACTCTGTATATCACCGAGATTGGAGTGAACTGTACTTGTGCTTTAATCGTGCATTTGTGATCACATTTTATTTTCAATTTTAAGTTATTTGTCTAATAAACGCAAAATATATTATTTCATATATTACAAAATAACCTACTTTCAATTAAGGAAAAAATTACAACATTGTTACTTTCTAAGGTTGGGCCATTAGACCACTAAAACGGAGATTGTACATACACTCATGCCCATAAATTAAGGATAATTCAGAATCACACAGAAATTGAACTCTAAAATAAAAATTTCACCTGTAGAATTATCACACACATCTTGAAGAAGAATATGCAAATTACAGGAAACCACCAGATGGCGCGGATATTACGTCACAATGACGAGAATGTAAGAGAGGGGTATATAAGGAATGGTGGCAAAGAAGTAAAATTGTTCACAAGCGCTTTAAAAGCCTTTCAGTGCAATAACCACATAGTTATGGCACAAAAGAAGCATTTGGATGTTTTTTACGTGGTAGAATTATCGGACGACTGGAATGTGGACGTACCCAGCTGGAAGTATCCGAGGAACTTGGAGTCGCCCAGAGTGTCATCTCCAGGCTTTGGCAACGATTCCAAGATGATGGTAATGTGAGTAGATGTTACAGCACAGGTCGCCCCCGAGTTACAACGCCGAATGAGGACCGGTATTTAGCAGTTACTGCCAAAAGAAACAGTCGGAGAGCAGCATCAGACCTGTCTCTTCAGCTACCAGTACGACAGTTTCAAGGCAGACCGTATACAGACGCTTTGGGCACATTGATCTATATGCTCGTAGGCCTGTCAGATGTGTTCCACTTACCGCAACTCACTGCCGCCTGCGATTAACCTGGGAGTAGAGAGCTTGCATTGTGGACACCGCAACAGTGGTCTTGTGTGGTGTTTTCCGACGAGTCCAGGTTTAGTTTGCAGACTGATTCTCGCCGGACTTTCATATGGAGAGCGCCAGGTACCCGTTACCACCAAGAGAACACCATTGAACGACACCGTTACGGTGGTGCAGGATGGCTCGTTTGGGGGAGGAAATATTCTTGGTTCCAGAACTGACCTGCATGTTCAGAGTGTAACGATGACAGGCCACATCTATCGGGATGTCATTCTGGAACAACATGTACATTTGTTTCGGGGCGCCATGGGTGCTGAATTTCTGTTTATGGATGACAACGCCCGTCCTCACCGTGCAAACATTGTAGACGAATGCCTTCAATTGGAAGATATCACCCGTATGGATTGGCCAGCATACTCACCGGACTTGAATCCAATAGAGCATGTGTGGGATATGCTTGGCCGACGAATTGCAGCCCGTCAACCCCCTCTCACCTGTCAACCGGAACTTCGGAGAGCATTGCTTGATGAGTGGTGTAATATTCCCCAAGATCAGATTGATAATTTGATACTCAGCATGCCTAGGCGTTGTAAGGCGTGTATTGCATCGTCCGGGAGACATACTTCATATTAACCATCATACTAACCATGTTATAATGTTTTTTGTAAATAGGTTCTTCTTAGAAATTTGCTCCAGGGAGTAAAAATCGCAATTTTTATTAATTATGTCAAACATATAGCATCTTTTTTGCTCTTTACCTTTTGTTTAATAAATAGACTTTACAAATAAGTCAAATTTGTTTTGCTTCTGTCTCTTTCTTTGCCTGAACTTCATTATCCTTAATTTATGGACATGGGTGTAGTTCCTAAAGTACTCCATAGGGCGTCTGCAGCATAGCTCTCAAACTATATCTCTAACTGTATTTTGAAAAATAGACTGAGGATAGCTTGTAACAGAAGGACATTGTATTTCATTGTATTCATTGTACATTGTTGTTTTTTGTATGCTGTGCTTTCAAACTGCAAGACATTGTATTTAATTATGGTCATTCCTGGTACAGGCGCAGGAACTTTAGCTTCGGTCTCAATCGTAGTGTTTCCAATAGGTTGGTAAACAGAATGGACACTACGTCCTATTTTTATGAATATATAATTATTTATAATATTTAAATTCATATATCATGTATTATATATAATATATAATATTGTCTTTGAGATGTACAAAACATTACATACTTTAAGATCCTAAGTACATAAATATATAAATAAAATAATGATTTTGAAATTTTTTGAAAAATTTATTTCATTTCCAATTTACATTAACATATAGAACCTTTCAGTTCTTCTAACACATGAAGTTTTTTCATGTAGCTATTATTTTTACTCTAGCATATGTATGAATAAAGAAAAATCAAAATATTTACGAGGGAATAAAACACACTCTTTAAGGGTGCAATTGTCAAAAAAAAAAAAATTCCGGATGTTTTGTATATATATATATGTATAACATAGATAGATCTTTTTTCAGATGGATAGATAGATATAAATATCCTCAACAACATTGGCACAATAACTCCAGAGTGTGGCCAAGGCCGTCTGCCTACTAGCAGATTTCTAGACTGCAAATGGTGTCACTTCACGGGATAGGGTTGTCAGTCCTACACCCAACGCTTTACAGTCATATTTGACCGGGACATATAATTTAAAGTGGATTTCCAACCAATACAAACCTGCATGGTACGGAGAGCCCGAGCGCTAGTCGCTCGGCCATTAGGCCACCATTTATATATGTATATATATATTAAAATTTTTATCGTTATCATTTTGGTTTTCATAAATTTCAGGCTTACATTCCTCAAACTATAAGGCAATAAGACTTTTTTTTTAACATTTTCAAACAAATGTACGAATATAAATAACAAGTTATCCTTTCCGTTATACAAATTTTTTATTTATATCTTATTTTCAAAATGATAGGATCATTTTTATATAAATTTATGCGTAAGTATTTGTTAATCTTTTGACTCAATGAAAAAGGAATTGTATGCTGAGTTGTTATAATTTAACACAAATGTTTCCAAGCACAATCGGCTTATTCATTGTCACAAAGAAAATTAATAATATTCCAGTCCCGGTTACTATAGCAACCGTAGGTACGAAGAAACCCCATCCCCGGGATGTCTCCCGCATCACAGAGCACGAGATGCCCGAAGAGAAAGAAAAAAAGCGTGCGCCTATAATCCGATCTGACACTCGCACCTCATTGGACAAGGAGTTGAGGAGGAGCGCCCTCTGTCGCAGAGCGTTCGTACTGAGAGGCAGAAGCTATATGAAGCCATCACAACATGAATAACACCGGAGAAGGGGAAGGACACTTCACTTTTCCATCCTCTCCTGACAGCACATGGGAAGATTGTCTGCCCCGTGAGAGATACGGTTACGATCACCACAACTGCATTCAACCCCTCAATAAAAATAATAACTGACAGTTAAGACTTTTCAAAAAGTTCCGCTATTCAATGTGAATTATCTTATGGACTTGTCATATTTATGTTTTTCAATCCTGCTGTTTTTCTGAAAAGAACAATTTGCAAGTTTTGAAAGTAAAAACTTCTAAGACAAAATATTGCGAAGGAAAAGACATTTATAAGGGAGAAAAAATTAGGAAACGGCTCCATTGCTAGTGTTACATATTTTCATCGAAATATATAAAAAGAAAAAAAAGGTGAGTTTATGGTTTTTGTTAAATTATTTTATCTAAATTAAATATTGATAAAAAAAAATCTGTTATAATTTAAAAATAATATTTAATACTATAAAATTAAATTTAAAAAATAATATTTAATAATAATATTTAAAAGTTGAATTTTAAAAACAATATTTAATAATGATAAGTTGAAATTAAATCTAAAAATAATATTAAATAATAATAATTTAAAATTACATTTAAAAATAATAGATAATAATAATTTTAAATTAAATTTTAAAATATTTAATAATAACTTAAAATCACATTTAAAATAATATTTGATAATATTAATTTTAAAATAATTTTTAAAAAAAATTAATAATAATAATTATTTAAAATAAATTTAAAAAAATATTGCCAATTTAAATATCCTTAATGTAAATAAAATCTAACTGTATAGAAATGGTGCAGTGAAGCTCTTTATTGGGCTGATAATTAAAAGAATATTTCTATAATTTAGACGTTTTAGTTTTGTAAGCAGCATTGTATGAATATAATATATATTACATTTTAAAAACAATTTCTTACTTGCAAAAATTGATGTCATATAAATATTGCTTATCAAAAAATATCTTTTTATAATAATTACCTTTATAAAAAGTAAAATAACTGAAAATACGATTTTATTATTAATTTAATTTAAGATGTAATTTAAATTTTATTTCTGTTAAAAGTTAGAATTTTTTAAAGAAACATTCGTTTATTAAAAATATAGAAATTGAAATCCTTATAAAATTAAGACCATTACTGAAACGCATATAACTCTTTATTTATAAAGTATGGAATGAAAATAATTTTAATTAACAAATTCAAAAATAATTCGAAATTCTTTATTATTTAAAATAATTATTTTAATTATGACACCATTATCTTATATTCTTTTTTTTGCAGAAATTTTTATGTATAGTTACAACAAAAAACTAAAAACTGTAACTTAAAAGCGGAGTGATGTTTCGTTGTTAAAGTAATTATGATTAGGTTAAAGTGGCACAGATATTGAGTTGTTATAGAGTATTGAATCATTGTATAATTACTTGTAATATATTACTGAATCATTGTTATGACTACTTGAATCAAAATATAACTGCATGTATTTAAAGAAACCTATCTAAAAGTGCAAAATTCAACGTAAACCAGAAATAACTTGCGTGAATTAATCCCACTACTATTACCTAGAATACAAAGCAAGAGAATAATGTAGTTATATCCTTGATTAACTATTATTAATAATACGTTAACTATATTTTGAAAAGTATTTCCTCTCTATACTTCAAAAGCATCGAGTCTAATAGCATGTTCTCAATAACTGTAACCTCCGTTGTTGGAGCTATGGACTCATTAACAAAATTAAACCACTTTTTAGCTGTGATCCAACTTCCGTAATTAAATTCCTCGTGTTATCCTGAATAGTATCCATTTAACTTAGTAATGAGATTAAAAAAACAATAAGTTTAATTCATATCTATTCTGGTGTAAACTATTGCTTATTATGTCATTTATTGTATAATAATATTTAATTTTAACAGATTTACTTAATTTTATTTTTTGAATTAAAAGTACTCTCTAATAATTAAGTTTTAATGTTGAGATACGTTTAAATTTTTCCATTAACATGTTTTGTTGTTGCTGTCGTGTTCCTCATGGAAGGAGGGAAGAGGGGGGCATCTACTTGTTTTTGGATGGAGCAGCCGTATGTAGAAGTCTGAATTCTCCTCAGTGTCGCTGAAGAAGGGGCGAAGTGCCTTCCCCGAAGACTTTTAGGGGGAACAACCCTGCATTTTCGGATCGTATGGGAGAAAACCCGGGCAACTCCCGCCAGGTAGTCCGACTCATTAGGCAAGATGTTGAACGTTCCAAACGCCATAAATTTTGAAACAGTGTCTACAACAAAGCCGCCAACGAATTGAACCTCTGTCCTAGTGCTCACCAGTAGCGCACGTTGCCACTGAACCACGAGTAGGGAATTAAAACATTTTTTTAACATTTTTAAAAATCTCGTTTTTTATTTGCTTATATGGCTAGCTGAGCACTTTGATTTTTGTCTCTGAAGTTGTGGAAATTCTGATAGATACGGTATTACCAAAGAATATGAAGGCTTTCGCACTACAGCCACGCGAGGTGGTGATGTTATTCTACAAAGTGTGGTTAAGGATGTGACTTTCTCATATTTATGCCGCATTCTACTACTACACCACACCACCCCACTCTGCCTAGAGCTGAGTTATACCCCCTATACAGTTTGGGAATGATGTGGGCGAGAAATCAGACTGGGCTCCATGACGCTCTTACACTCCTATGAGACCGGGACTAACTACTTAGTCTGCTGATTTCAAAGCAATCCAATCCTTGCCATTGCTCTACAGTCGCATAAATCCGTGTGCATAAGATGGCCGTAGAGCGACAAACCAAACCAATCATAACGGGATGTCAAAGATTCCCGACAAACAGATTCAACTGATGAAATGTATGCAATTTAGAGGGCGGATTTTACATTTATTTTTTTTACATACGATATTTAGGAGTTTTTTTCTTCTGGTTCCTGCTTTCTGTAAAAGTAGCCCAAAAGTCCAAGATCTCGGTGAATGTTTACGCGCATGTCGTGCTTATATAATATCTAGCTGGGCATATAAGTGAAACCAATAAGGAGGAAAATAATAATCGTTACCAGCTATTCAATTATGTTTCTCTTACACAGAAGTCATGTTGTTGTTGCTAATCCCCTGGCGCAGGAAAGCCTACACCAGATCCAGAAGACCCCGTCGCAGGTGACCGGGCCGTGGCTAAGGGTAATATGCAGCTTCCCTTTTAGCGAGGAACCACGACGGCTGAAGACTGACTCAACCTCAGGACAACGCTCTGCGATCCTATGAGACAGGGGCCTACTGGGGAACCGAGCACCAGACACTCGACCCCTCAGGCCCACAGCAGTCATTGTAGTGCACTTTAACAGAGCCACCTTCCTATCACAACCGGGTGTAGAGTAGGATGAAACAATTTTTAATTTTTTTTTTTATACAAAATTATTTGGTAGCCATCTTTACTGCATAGGTTTTTAATCATAGTTAAAATGAAATGGTTTTTATCGCCAATGGGAAGTGGATAGTAAGTGGTTTCATTGCACAAGATATAGTCGAAATGCACCCGAATCTTTATTATATGCAATTAATTCGATCTAAAAAATTTTTCTCTCGACTGTTTTTTGAGATAAGAATATGTTAATGTTTTGCTAAATGTCCCATTTGCTTTCCTTCAATAAAAATGAACGAATGAATACAATAGACAGTACATCTGAAGCATTATTAATATTTTATTTCCTGTTTATAGGAAATAATATGCATTATTAATATTTTTATTTCGTGTGACTTCTGAAAGAAATTGAATTAAATTAAATAATAGGAATTAAAAAATGTAATTAAATAATGTGCATTCAAACCCCACTCTCATTTCATTTTAATAAATAATTCAATGATGCATTTTTTTTCTTTTTTGCGAAGACACATTATTTAACGGGCGCGTACATAATGCGTGCTATTAAAAGAAGAAAAAGAATGCGCTAAATTAATCACTGCGGTGAAATTAACGGAGCAATAGCTGCGGCTAATTTTGCACTCTAATGTTACAGAGTTTGAAAAATAATGCATTTTCTTAATGGTTTTGTCCCTCGACAAAGTCCAAGTTTTTTCCCGAGGAAGCACCCATTTTTTAATTTAATTTTTGGGGGTTCTACTGACAATGGAGATCATGGAAATCATTTTAAAACTAGAAAATAAATTACAAAGTGATAAAAGACAATTCAATTATAGAAAATTAAGCTTTTTTTTTTTTTGAAGCATGTTATAAAATTTTGAACATAAATTTTAACTTTAAATCAAAATTTTATTTAAACTAAATCTAGTAGAAAAATAATGTGCACAATACATATGTAAAAATAAAAAATAAAAAAAAAATTGCAATGTAAAAAAATTTGGAAGCAAAGGTTTCATTTGCGAAGTGGAAGGTTTGATTTGATTTGTCGCTCTACGGTCATTTTGTGCACGCTTTATGTTGATTAGACCGGGACGTACAGTTTAAAGTGAATTTCGGACCACTCAGAAACATCATTGCCTCCGCCCGGATTCGAACCTGCAGCCTGTGGTACCATATTCCAGAACTCTGGCAAATTGGCGATCAGGTTGCAGGAAGTAGAAAATAGATGAATCGCCAACAAGAAAGGCTTGCAGGTGGTTTGGTACCGGTTGTCGCTATGCGGTAATGTCTTGTATTGCTAATATTTTCAAGTACGTCAAAATGTCTATGTCCAAATATTATCTAATCCATTAAAATAACTGTTTGTAATTATTGTGTTGTTCTAATGCAGCTGGCAATCAGCTGGTTAATTTTTTAATTTTTAAGTTAATGCAGCTGGTTAATTTTTATGCCATAAGTAAGGGCTGCCTCGCTGTTACTCATTTAGCACGCTCAGTGGGCACGTGTGGCTTGAAGATAGGCTACGGACGCGAGTCACACTATCCCCACAACGCTATACGATCTATTTTTAATTTAAATGTGTTAAATATTGTTTGTGTCTAATTGTATGCGTGTGGAGCGAGTGGCCAGCGATCTGGCGCTCCAAACATCCATAGCCCCGCCGGAACTCGAACCTGAAACCTGTGACTCCGTGAGCTAGAGCGCTAGTCACTCAGCCATCAGGCTCCATCTTAAACTATTAGGCACATGAATTTTCGTTTGAAACTCAACATATTGAGCAAACACTTGGTTCAACTAATTTTCCACTGTAAAGATCTCAGAGCACTCAAAATGGTTGATAACAAAAATATCTGCTGTCAATAGACTATGTAACATATTGTAGCAGTACAAAAAAAAATTGTAGCTATCTAGTCAATGTATGCGCTTATTTTAAATTATAAATTCTGGAATCTTTTTTACATAGAAAGCAATTCTGTACACTTTATTCTATCAAGGGGGAACACTTTATCTATTCAATGGACGAGTGGCTAGCGCTCGGTACGACAAGTTTCGGGTTCGAGTCTCGATGGAGCCATGGATGTTTGTAGTGGTACAGAATCCATTTTAAGTCATTGGTCCCGGCCTAATAGGATCGTGAAGGTTGTGTCCGTAGTCTATCTTCAAGCTACACGTGCCCCTGGGTGGTGCTAAATGAGTAACAATGATGCTTCCCTTGCTTTTGAAACTTTTTTTTGTTCGCGAATTCCTCCTTCCCAATTTCCAGCTGTTGGAACAAGCCTATACATCTGACCTATACCAAGCCCAAAGCCTGAATACCCTATACCTCTTTATTTAATAACATAAGTACAAAAATTTTTAAATATTCCTTATAAATATAATTAAAATAAAAAAAATTTTAAAAATTAAAATTTTAATAAGTAAATGTTTTTGAAATTTTATACATGATTCAGAAATTAGAATTGTTATTTGGATTACGCTATAAGCAAAAAGGATTGCTTTTAATTATTAATTAGCTCTTATCTTAACCCCATTAATCATTTTTAAAACAAGTGTTGTAATTAGACATCGTTCATCTTCTAATCGATAAAGTATATCACGATATCCGCTGAAAGCATATCTGATATATTTCAGCCTCTTCGCTAGTGTCCATTAAGATGATTCTGGATGAAACAAGCAGCACGCTTTTATTAACAACACCTCTTACTTGACTAAGAATTATTTATTCATAGAACGTTTGTTAAGAATTTGGCATTGAGCATTCTGTAAAACATCTGATGCTAAAGAAAGGAGAAATATTTTACAAAACACGTATACGAATCCTTTGAATTAAGATTTTCAATTTAAATGAAATCAGATGTGATATAAAAATTTCTTTCGCCTTCAATTAATGTCACCCAAGCGTTTTGACGATAACCAAATTATTTTTGTTACAGCTCATTTCAATTATGAGTAGTATTTTTTTATTTATTTTGATGGTAACAAAAAATAAATATGTCTTAAAATTTTTCAATCTAGTGTTTACAGATGAGATATTTTTTAATTAGGTCGAGGACTGGGTCGTATGACCATTTCCTGCGAAAAGCCCAATACAAACTAGCCTTGTAGAAGGCATGTAGTGTGGGCTGCACCGACGAACGCTGTTACTCATTCATCACTACCCAGGGTAGCACGTGTAGCTTGAAGATAGGCTACGGACTCGAGTCACACTACCCCCACAACGCTCTACCTATCCTATTAGATTAGACCGGAATTACGGTATAAAGTGGATTCCGAATCCACTACAAACATCCATGGCACCGCCGAGACTCGAACCCAAAACCCGTGGCATCCAGCGCCGGTACGCTAGCTACTCGGTCATCAGGCCCTACAGATTCAAATGAGATATGTCTAAGTTAATGTTTTAAAAAAAAAATTAAAATCTTTAAGAATGTTAAAAATAGTTTCTATAAATGTGAGAAGAAGACGAATGTTAGAAGAAGATTATTAAAAGGATTCAATTTAAATTGTTTTGAAACAATGAACAAATTCTGTGCTATCTTTTTTAATATGAAATAGGAAAAAGGTGCTAAGATTTCTACGTGTTTTAATGTATAGTTCCAGAAATATTGTGAACTCTTCCATTCTCTTTTGAATGATTATTTAAATATAATATGACTATTAATAGAATAACACGATTTAACTCACATAGAATTCATTGTAAAATATCTATAGGATTATTAAATCCTTATCAGAGATGTAGCAGATTCAACTTTACTAGAGTGCAACACAAGGAACTTGCTCTCCATTACTCATGTTACCCCAGCTTTCATCAAAATTTCAAGACTGCAGTCTCTTCTCCTCCTCCTCAAGCCCAACGGCGCTCCAAGCATTGACAGCCAAGCTCCGAGTTCAAGAGCGCTTTTTTGAGTTTCGAACCAAGCCTTTTTTTTATTTCGAAACCTAACGTTCTACCAAGCTGTTCGGACACCCATATGAGCACTGGTATGAGATTTGGAACATGTGCAGCTTTAATTATTAAACAAAGATAAAAAGCTTCATATAATCGATTTTTTTTTCAATCCCTTGTTCTCAATTGTCCTATTATCGGGTCATAAAGGATGAAATTCGTAGGAAAAAAGGCAAAGTTGGTTGATAACTTGCAACTATAAGGAATTATTTTATTCCTCAAAGTATGCATCCATATCATCCATACACTTTAGCCATTTAAGCGGCGGGTAGCCATTTAAGCGAACCTGTGGTATAAAACCCTGGTAGGACAAGAGTCAATGAATTACTGGAAGCCCAGTTTTACAATTGTTTTCCTACTATAAAGTTATCTAAACTACTGTAGAAGTGGTAGAAAGTGGAGGCGTATTAGTGGTATCATAGGGGTGAGTATGGAGCAGGATGAAGGAGTTCCGACTCCAATTCTTGTAATTTTGTCACCGTCATTTGTGCAGTGTTGGGTTATCATGCAATACGATAGCAGATCTGTTGGCCAATCTAGGCTGTTTTCTTTAAGTTTATGCATCATTTTCTTCAACTGTTTAAAGGAGCCTGTTGACCGAGTGGCTAGCGCTTTAGTGCTCGGTACCACAGGTTTCGTGTTCGAGTACCGGCGGTGCCATGGGTGTTTATAGTGGTTCGAAATCTCCTTTAAACTGTAGGTCCCTGTCTGTTTATCCCAAAGTGTGCATAAGATGACCGTAGAGCGACAAACCAAACCAATCAACTGTTTGCAGTACATTTCTGCTGTGATCGAGGAACCAGGTTTCCTGAAATCATAATGGATCACGCCTGCACGAGACCACCAAAACACTCACTTCTTTTCATGAATATTACGCTTCGATGATTCATCCTGGTTCAACTCCTGCCCTGAACGTGTCATTTCGCGAATCCATTTCTGTCATTGTCGCATCCATTTCTCATCACAAAGGACAATTCCATACAAAAATTGACCCTATTCGTGTCAAGAAAGCAATATCAACAAGTTTTCAGAACCTTTTGTTTTTGTTTTTCATTAAGTTCCTGGGTAACTTACTTATCCAACTTCTTCACTTGACCGATTCGATCTAAATGAGTTCATATTAATTGTTTGCTAACACCAAACTTCAAAGGTAATTCATAAGCTTTCCATTTTAACAAAATTAATATTTAAAACAAGTTTCTAATATTTTTTAGAGCCAACTATCCTTTCTTTAAACAGGCGAGATGTGTAACTTTCCAACAAAAAAGAAAAAAAACATACTGTTAAATATTAAGTATATGTTAAATGATGCATAGTTAATTTTGACAAACAACACATTTAATTTTGTCAACACATTAAATGCCTGACACTTGAAACCTTTTTGTTTCATCAAAATATGAAATATTTTTTTTACAATTTCTGAAGGATAAAAGTTGTTTGGCATTTTATTTATTTATTAAAGTACGTGAGATAGATATATTATATATGATACATAATATAAATATGTCATACATGTTAAGAGATGATATAGATGTATACAAGTCACCATACATTGATAAACATGATATCATTATATTCAGGATAATAATTGGTAATAATTAATAATTGATATATATGGATAATAATTGTCTTTCACATACAATAACTGTTTTTCCCTGTCATAACAATTTGAAATATTGAAATGGGATGGTTTCATCTTCTCACTTATTTTGATTAAGTGCTCCCGTGTCTAGTTTGATGTCCACAGACTCATCGAAAAGAGTAAAAAACATCATTTGCAGACAATTCCCTTGGGGTGCTTCTAACGCTGACGGACGTCAAATGCCCAACCTCTCCCTGAGCTTTGTGCAAGGACACAGAAACCTTGTATGTAAATGTATTCAGCAGTTGAACAAAACAAAGCTGTAGAGTTTATGTTTGTTCAAAAATAATAGTACTTATATATATAACGGGCGATTATAATTAAGTCCCTGCCTTAGTATAGTGTAAATGGAGTGATTGTTTCCACTATTAAGGTATATTGGTATTAAAGTAGATGCAACTCAAAAACATGCTTTTCATATATTTAAGATATATTTTACTATTTTTTACTTTTATCAACCAATCAAGTAAAAGAGATTAACTTGTAAAAATAATTTTTGGGCGTAATTACTTTGTGCAAGATTATAAATAGGAAAGAGATTAACAAAAGTATGATTACGTGATTTTTTTTTTTTTTTTTTTATTCTTTCAAACTATCTCTTTTTCTTAATTCGTAATGGTGTTTGGAAATGTTTTTCCATTTCGAAAACTTTTCTTTGTGTCTATAGTTATTGCAATTAGCTTAAGAAATCTCATTTCTGCTGCTGCATCAGGAAGTTCCTCTTCTGGGTTGTTGAACAGTGGAGAGATAACAGAAAAATGTCTGCTTTTTGGAGTTTCGATAGCCGAGGAATTGACCTATGTTCTTAAAGGAGGTGCCTGATAGATTCGATTCTATTGAGTGCAGCGCACTTTAGTTTTTCGAATGTTATCTCTCTCTTTTATTCCGGAAACTTTTTTTTTCATGAAAATCTCTCCCATTGAAAGAGATCCTGAAAAAGTTTTCCTCTGGGAAGATTAAGCCGCTTTGTTTGGATTTTCTCTCGGCTTAATATCAATGGCACAGTTACAAAGGGGATTCTCTGCTACGAAAATTTAAATTGATCTAGGAAATGGTATTCTAAGCCATGTTTTATTATAAATAATTATGATTTTTTTCTCAGAATATTCCATAAAACTATGGAAAACTGTGAGAAAATATCATACAGCTAAATGGGAAAGTGGCATATCATCATTTACTTCATACTTCACTTTTTTATTTTATTATCATGTGTGAGCATGTTGTCCTGGTTAAGGGTTCGTGGCGCAATCCAAAAAGTGCAGCAAGCAAATAAAGTGATATATTGTAAATTTTGGCGGAAAAATCGTAGCCTGGGCCCTTTAACTCTTGAAATGTATCATGAATAACGTTAATCCTCAGGAATTTTTCTGGAGAATTTGGCTTTTCCTTGAAGTGTCTTGTAGTATGAATTTGAAGCACTTTTCACATTTTAGTTTGGGATTTTAAACATTTGTATATTCAATGGCTATAAGTATTCGTAGTGCGTTGATCAATTCCTTCTTCTAGAAGTTTCATATTTATTACTTTTGGCATTTACCCACGCCTATTGAGTTGTATAGTGCTTCTTATTGTATTTGAATACTTCATTCTTTATTTATGACTACAATATTCAAACTTTGATACATTCACTTGACTATTGAATGTCATAGTGTTTCTTGTAGAATTAGAAATACTTCATTCTTCATTTATGCCTACAATTCTCAAACATTGATATATTCTTTTGGCTATTGAATACTATAGTGTTTCCTGTAGAATTTGGAATACTTCATTCTTCCTTTACGACGACATTTATCTTACTTTGCAATTTCTTTTAAAGATTCTTGAATAATTAATTCTTCATGAAATTCTTAACCTATTCAACATTTCTATATTAATGTGGCTATATAATTTTGGACATTCTTGTAGTATTCCAGTCTATTGTTTCATATATCTCGTACATTATTAAACATTGACATATTCCGGTTTTATTCATCCATTTTCAAATGTTCACACATGATAAGTTGAAATTCGCCAAACGGATTTCAGTTTTATAAATATTGCTTTTGCAGATGGTAACTCAGCAAATATTGCTAAAGCAGATGGCAACTCAGAGAGAGTTCCTCTTTATGTCATATGCAAGGGCTGCAGTTACTTATTTACTTATTGAGCACTACCCAGGGGGCACTGGAAAACGAAGATAGGCTACGGACGCGACACACTACCCCCACAATGCTCTACGATCCTACGGACCTACGGTTTAAAGAATATTCCGAACCACTACACACATCCATGGCACCCCCGGGACTGGAATTCGAAACCTGTGGTCGCGAGCATCAGAGCGATAGCTATTCGGCCACCAACCCCCATATTATATGAATATGTATTCACTTACCCTGTACATGTATATACATATTTATATAACATGGGCCTGACTCAACTGTCATGGGATAAACTTTGAAGAGTGTTACAACTTACTAAAACATACATTTTTTTTGTATAAGAATACAGAGTAGGAAGTGATGTGTTGTTGCATGAACACAAAAAAATGAAACATAAAAAAAGAAAAACTTTTAATTTTTACATCATTTTAAAGTTTTTCTTTGAGTCGATGTTTGCAATAAATGCTGAAAATAATGACCACCCTCAGCAATGCAGGCCTGATAGCATCGAAGCAGTGAATGGCCGCGCAAGCTTCGGCCCCAGTCAATTGTCGAGCAACGAGATCATCAACTGAGTCAAATGCAGCCTATTTAATAAATGTCATTTCCAAAGTAATAAACTCATGTTTGTGAAAATTGCAACACCATGAAGGACTTACGCGAGTGAGCTGAAATTTTCAGGAAATACAAATTAGCGCATGATATGCAAGTGATTAGAATTTCAAATCCGTAGCGCATGCATATGCTGAGCAGCGCCCTCTGAACGGGGATGGATCTGAATAAATAGACGGCTGTAGCGAGGCGTGTATGGTTATCGGGGGTTATCTGCTAGTGGTAAACGTTATCTCAATCGTTACTTATGCCTCTTCGACGAAAGAGAGCGAAATTTGAACAACTTACAGAGTTTGAACGGGGGAATCATCGGCCTTCGTGAAGCTGGATTGTCTTATCGTGCAGTAGCCGCTCGTGTGCAGCGTAACAGCAGCACAGTGATGCGTCTTTGGAAGCAGTGGACGGAGGAGTGTCGGACAACTCGGAAATCCGGGAGTGGACCCCGAAATGTGACGTCAGCTCGCGATGATAGACACCTGGTCCGCATGGCGCTGACGGACCGTACAGCTTCCTCTAGACAATTGGCAGCACAGTGGTCAATAGCTGCAGGTGTTTCATTGTGTGCTTCATCAATTCGTAGACGTCTGCTGCAGCGTGGACTGCGCGCAAGGACTCCTTTATACAGGATCCCTCTCACGCTAAACCATCGCCGCCTGCGGCTACAATGGGCCATTCAGCATAGAGACTGACGTGCTGATTGGCAGCATGTCGTGTTTTATGACGATTCCCGCTTTAATTTGTGGTACCATGATGGCCGCATTCATGTCAGACGCTATGCCGGTGAACGCCACCTTCCGGAGTGTATTATCGAACGCCACAGTGGACGAACACCCGGAGTTATGGTTTGGGGTGTCATAGCATATCATGGACGATCTCAATTGCTAAGAATTGTGGGCAATCTGAACAGCAACCGGTACATCAGTGAAGTTCTACAGCCCCAAGCTGTTCCCTTCCTTCAAAGCTTGCCAGGCGCTGTATTTCAACAGGACAATGCCCGCCCTCATATCGCTAGGACTGTTCATTCCTTCTTTGCAACGCGCCAGGTACAGCTTCTTCCTTGGCCTGCGTATTCCCCGGATTTGTCGCCGATTGAACATGTGTGGGATTTCGTTGGTCTGCGTCTCGCTCGTGATCCTCGTCCTGTTGCTTCTGCAGATGAACTTTGGTGCGCATACAAACAATATGGAATGCTCTTCCTCAGGCAGACATTCAAAATTTGTTTGACTCCATGCCACGTCGTGTAGCAGCACTTATTGCGGCGCGTGGTGGCTACACAAAATACTGATTCCGATCTCTTGTTATTGTTTGTTTGCTTTG
The DNA here is from genome assembly GCA_021605095.1 of Caerostris extrusa. Lineage (NCBI taxonomy): Eukaryota > Metazoa > Arthropoda > Arachnida > Araneae > Araneidae > Caerostris > Caerostris extrusa. The sequence goes on along the minus strand of BPLR01011911.1, from coordinate 138,529 downwards.
AACATTTAATAATTTATTTGTACTACTACCACTCAACTGTGTATTAAATTTCATTCAATTATGACGATTCCTTCATGGTGTTGCAATTTTCACAAACATGAGTTTCATTGGTTATGTATTGGCTATTCATGAACCATTGTATAAACTTAATTGTTCATTGCTTATATGTTATATAATTAATATTAATTGTTCATTAACATTAGATGCAATATTTAATTAATGAACTAATTAACCTCATTAACTTTTCATTGCTCTTAAATTATAAAACTTTTAAGAAAATTAAATCGAATTACATTTAATTTCTAAGACTTTTTAATTAATTTGTTTTTTTCAATTTGTCCATCTGGATGGAACAGGATAGATCCTGTCGGATAGAGCAGTGTCAAATATCTCCAAACGTGACAGGCAATGCTGTACCGAAAGCTTCCATACCTATACCACGAGAGAGGGAGTGTGGGGAATTGAAGGTATATGATGAGAATATGAATACCAGAAAATTTGATGAAGTGTAAAATGCACCCATGTTGCATCCTGAATAACGTACAATTTGCTACATCTTTTCTTTTCCGAGAAGATAGATCAAGGTAAAAGATCATTATTGCCAACAATAACTAACTCACAACCTCTAATTACAATTCTGTGATTAATTAATGTGCATACTCAATCAGTTGTAGCTTTAGCTATGTTATATCATTCATATTTTGTCTTTCTCAAAGACAATATGTGAATATTCCATAATCAATTTAATTTTCTTCTGCACTATATCTTTATAAGCATTGATTCTTGAAATTTTTCCATCTGATTTATTTTCTAGCAGGCTATGAAAACATTTATTAAATATTTAAAAAGAAAATGATTCGGGATGATAGTTTAAAAGTGATGATACGTTTTTGATTGAACACCATCTGTGAGCAATGATAGGAAGATGAAAGTAATAATTTCTGTTTCAAAATGTGCTACACACTTATCCGAGGGTAGATCCGAGGCTTTTTCCTTCCTATTACAGCATTTTTATTTTCTTTAAAAGCTGTTTCATTTCATATCTTTCAACGGTTAACAATTGTTTCACAGTTAAGACTAAATTAGCTTGCTATCAGAAAAATATTTCTTCAAGCTATGTAATAAAACTGCAATGCATGTCAAATAAAGAACGGATGCTATTATTATTTTTCAATAACAGAAAATTTTCGATAATATTTTGCCTTCCTCCTAATAATAACTCTTATCAATAAGTGATTTTTGAAATGAAGGCAGAAGATATAAGTTGTTTAATACAGCTTGTTATTTTCTACTTTCTTCTCTATTTTGATCCTCTGTTCTGTAATTACCTGCTCAATCTTTTCAAGAAAAATTCCTTCTTGAAAACAGAAAACAGGATATTTTTATTGAAATAAAATATTCTTATTTTCTTCGTTTAAAAAAGGAATTGTAAAAGCTAATTTTTAATATTAATAATTGTAATAGTATTTTTAATTTACAAAATATTTAAGATAAGCATAAAACAATGAATACAATTTTTCAAAGATAATGATTAAATAAAGTTTTTTTTTTTTCGCAAGGTCTTTTTTTTTGAACAAATTGAATTCCTTTGAAATTATAAAATAATTACATATTGAAATTAAATTTTAAAAACATTCATTATAGATCGGGATTTCAGCATTTTTACTTAAATCTTTTTTAGTGTTAAATAGTAGGTTTAAAAATTTTTCAAATTAATGTAAATGATACATTTTTTGAAATGCTGTTAATTTGATATACAATTAACTTTTAATAAGAAATACATTTAAGCAATATTTCCATCTATAAAACCATCTCTGTCACTGCACACTATTAAAAGCAGTTTAATGCCAAAACACTATTAAAAATTAAATTAAAATTAAATGCCATTTGCCAAAAATTATGCCAAAAAAATTAATGCCAAATTAAATGCCAAATTAAATTAAATGCTAAACTTTAATGCAAAGCAATTAAAATGCCAAAGCAAAATGCCAAATTAAATTTATTAAATGCCAAAAAAATTGAATGGAAATAATATACTTGCTTAACAGTATAAGACAAGCCACATGCAGGGTACAATAAACCCTATTTATATCAACTGCTTACCTCGCGCATCGACGGCCTGATGGCCAATTGGCTAGCACTCTGGCCTTTGATACCAATAAGTTCTACAGGTTTCAGGTTCGAACCCTGGCGGTGGCATGGATTGTTGTGAGTGGTTCAGAATCCACTTTAAACTGTAGGTCCCAGTCTGTTCAGCCCTCGTGTGCACAAGATGACAATAGAGCTACAAATCAAACGCAACTACCTCATGCATTTGCAGGTTGGCCTGCTTATTACAAGTGAAAAAAATCTCTTTAAAATTCGTTCAATTCGTTGCTCACTAATAACTTGCATAGACTGCGTGGCGGCGGGTTCGATTCCAGAAGCTCGAGTGCAACTGTGGCAATCTGTATAAGCGTTTGCAACGATAGTCAAGCTGGTTTGCGAAAATTTTCCGTGTTTTCTGTCCTTCTTAAGCAGTTTTTTGTATGTAATTAGTCTTTCCAGAAAGCAATCCCTTCTTCTGAACAATGGTTTGTGGCCTATTCAAAAGATTCACTGATGTACAGCATTGGAGGTTTAAGCTATTACTATATTTTAATAGTTCATTCTTATGTTTTTATTAAATATAAAATAATGTATTGTGGGTAAAAATTTTAAGCTTATAAATTTGGGAATGGTCATCCTTGCTTGCCAACTTCTATTTTATATTTCCGAACGATCCCTGTTAAAATTATAACAAGCATCGGAATGTTTTTTCCTAATGCAGTTTACAACACAGAGACAGTATCTTTATGCCATAAGCAAGGGCTTCTACCACTGTTACACACTGAGCACTATCCAAGGGGCACTTGTTACTTGAAGATATGCTACGGGTGCGAGTTACACTACCCCCCCCCCTCCCCATAACGTTCTACCATCATATTTGTCCGAAACTACAAAGCGGGTTCGAAACCATCTATGGAACTCCCTGAACTCGAGCCCTTGTGGTACAGAGTGCCAGAGCGGCCATCAGGGTCCCGAATTATCAGTATCAGAATGTAAATAAAATAATCCTTTACATCGCGCTTATTCTTTGCTTATCAGCACGCGCGATATAACGAGGGATTGCTGTGTTCCTAAACCCAGACAGGACAGGAAATGCAATAATGAATTGGACTTCTTGAGCCCCGGATGAAAGCACGCCCTCCGATAGAGGGTGCTAATTGGGGGAGGCTGATGAAAGTGATCCCGCCAAACAAAACAATTCATCAAGAAAATCTCAGAGTTGGTCCCCTAATTTCTCAAAACGTGTTTTCCATCTAAGCTGTTCGTCTTCCCTCTGCCCCCTCGTATGTAATTAGTTGAATCCTAATTCGAAAAGCTCGGTATTTGGGCCCCTGAATTCGATGTGTGGGTGGTTACTTTATTCCAACTGGAAAACGAAATCACAATGAGACGCTGACAGGCTCGGACAAGTTTGCAGGTGGCCTGGTTTGAGCCTTAGTTGCCATACGCGATTTAGCAAACTAAAGTTTCAAGCCAGATTATAAAAGACATGGCATAATTTGTGTAATGGATAACATTCTGGAATAGTCTTATTTTTAATACTTAAAATGAGAGTAAAGGCAATAAACAGTCATTGTTTTCATGATTTTTTTTCAACTTTTTTCAACTTTTCATGCTATTTTCTGCTTATTGAAAGAACCGCTTGTGATAAGTCTGAGATCTACATGAGGTCTTGTGTAAAAGATCTTTGAGAATCAAAAGGGCCCAGTTTTGCAAAGATAACGTGTGGTAGTGGTGGATCTTCAAATAGAAGTAATAATTGGAAAAGATATTTCCTTTTTAATTATTCCACATTCGTTTCTACCAGTTGATTAATCAATCGGACATTTTATTTTTGCTATGCATTGAGATATTTTATGATTATTATGCAAAAGATTATCCATCTAATGGATTTAACTACATAGAAGAAATGGCGTGTATAAAATTGTAAGCTGAGGAAACTACAAAAATAATAGCGTACATTTTGTGAAGGTGAAAACGAAACAAGTAAATAATGGATTAATTAATATACAAGGAAAGGAAGGAGTTTTTATTTCTTATTAGAAATAAAGGTAGAAAAAAACTATTATATCGATTATTAATGATAGGACGTAAGGAAATAGCATGCAAAAACCTCAAAACATTGGAAAAGCAATATTAATATAGGAGGCTAACTCGGAACCAAATTTCAATGATTTCCATTTACTGAAGGATAATCATTTCGTAGAATTATTAAAATGTTAGTGAAAAAAATGGAGCGAAATCCTACAATTTTAGAACATGTAAAATTAGATGAAAATCGAATAGAACAGCATCGGCAATACATTGTTAATTTGCTAAATGAGTATAGAGATCGAATGCATAAAGTATATAGGATTAAACATACCAGAGTTAGGATATCTAAGATAAAAATGGACAACAAAAGAAGTCAAAGGTTCAAATTATGTATGAAGCTGTATAAAACAGACATCATCGAGAAAATAAAACAATTTAAGAACTTGTTAATGAGTTTAAAAACATGGTATTGTGGAAGAAACACGTTCACCATACTCAAGCCCTGTTCTTTTAACGGATAAGAAAAACGATTAGTTATTGATTATAGAAAATTAAGTAATCAAACCATAAAGATAAATTTCCCCTTCCCCAAAACTGATGAGCTATTGTAACGATTGCAGTCAGCTTACGACTGTCGATTTGGCTCACGGATATTTACAAATCCAATTGACAGAACAGACCAAATTAAAAACATCTATCTATCTCACCTGATAAAGCCCGACAATTTGAAAGAATGATGTTCAACGCAGCAGCAGAATTCAAAAGCTTAATATACCACGATTTAGGTTTTAGGTTTTGGTTTGTCGCTCTACGGTCATCTTGTACACACGAGGGCTAAATAGATAATTGCTTAACGTGCTTTTCGAATCCCTCACAAACATCCATGCCACCTCCAGGATTAGAAAGGAGGAGGAACCTCCAGAATTATTCCCTTCTCCAAAACTGATGAGCTATTGTAACGATTGCAGTCAGCTTACGACTGTCGATTTGGCTCACGGGTATTTACAAATCCAATTGACAGAGCAGACCAAATTAAAAACATCTATCTATCTCACCTGATAAAGCCCGACAATTTGAAAGAATGATGTTCAACGCAGCAGCAGAATTCAAAAGCTTAATATACCACGATTTAGGTTTTAGGTTTTGGTTTGTCGCTCTACGGTCATCTTGTAAATAGATAATTGTTTAACGTGCTTTTCGAACCCCTCACAAACATCCATGCCACCTCCAGGATTAGAACCTGAGTACAAAAGGCCAGAGCGCTACCCAAATGGTCGCCGTGCCGCCCTCGATTTAGATGCTTATACAACAAAGATGTTTTCCGTTAATCCTTGTATATGCATAGTTTAATTAAATTTGGGAAGAAATTTTCAAGAAATTAGGTGAATTATTCAAGGTTTTACAAGAAGCAAATTTGACTTTACAATCATTTAAATGGGAGTGTGAGAAAAATGAAAAAGAATTAAAATGAGAATGAGATTAAACCAAGCTCAAAAAAAATAAAGTAATTCCTAAATTTCCGGAACCAACACGTTAGCATGAATTTCAGAGCTTTTTGATTGAAAAAGTTTTTTGAGCAGATTTGTTCAAATTTATGCTATAAAAGAAAAACCTTTATCGAAACTAATTAAGAAGAACGAAGATTTTAAGTCAGAAGGAAATCAAAACAATCTTTCGATATTTTGAAAAATTAATTGGCTCACTTTATAATCCAAACGCTAAAGTCGAAGTTCATAGCAATACAATTGCGAATGGCATCACCGGAATGCGGCCTCAAGTTGGAAATGATAGGTTTAGTTTGGTTCGTCACTCTACCGTCATTTTGTGCACACTTCCAACTAATTAGACCAAGTTGGAAATAATAGCATGTGAAACTTAGTTTACTATGTTAGCAATTAAAGGACTGAAGCTAAAAATAATTATATGGCTAACTTACTCCCTGGCACTATGTGGTCTGATGGCCAATTGGTTTGCTCTCTGGCTGTTGGTACCACAGGCTTTAGGTCCAAATCCTGGCGGTGTCATGTATGTTTGGGAGTGGTTCGTAATCCACTTTAAACTGTAGGTCCCGGTCTGTTTAACCCAAAATGTTTTCAAAATGACCGTAGAGCAAAAACCAAACCCCTGGCACTACATCTCAAGACCGCCTGCGAACAGGCAGATTTCGAGAGAGGAGGTGGTTTCTTTTTGCACGAAAAGGTTATCAGCCCTTAGCCCAACAGCCATATTAGACCTGGGTTTAAATTTGATTCCTAATCACTATAAACTTCCATGGCACCATCGGGACTCAAATCTGAAACCTTTGCCACCTAGCGGCAGAACTCTAGTCACTCTTCTATTAGGTCCCGAAAAGAGTTTTTACTCAAGTTGATGATAATCGATTGGATATTAGAGCGATTGAGACAATTTCTATTAGGATTTTGTCACAGACTGTCAAGCCTTAATTTATATGAATGCCGAAAAAAATCATGTAATCTCATTTCGCTCGGTTAAGTGTGTTTATACAAAAATATTATTTTGAATTTCACCACAAACCGAGCACAAAATTAACGCATTTAGATTCAAATAGTTATACTGGTTTCTTTACCTAACGAAACAAATAGCAGTTTCCAAAGCATAATCAGCAAGACTCCAGGTGGAAAACGACAAAGATATATTCGTCCAATTAAATCTGGTAAAAGAACCTTTTCAATTGTTTATACAGATATTTAGGAGTTTTCCTGAAAGGCACACGAGGGAATCTAATCGTTAATTGAGAACTTCACGAAACTTACCAGACTTTTTCCAGCCGATAAAACTGCCTCCTAGCATTTTTTAAAAGTTTTGAAAACTTTGCTGAAGATTTCAGATTACCTGACAGAATCATAAGTGAGAGGCCCATTTGTGAAGTACTGCCACAACGGAATTCTACTCAATATCCTATGGGTAGATGGTAGAACGAATCCACAAAACAGTCCTCTCCAAAATAACGACATCCATGAGTGATTCATGGCATAAAGATTGGGATTTACAAATAGGAGAAACTGAAAGAAATTTGAATAGTACAATCAACAAGCCAGAGATCTACCTTTAGAAATTTAAAAACTATATGTGGATATTTATAGAAATTCAATGATGCAAACCAAAGAAAAAAATAACCCAAAAAAGAAGATAACCCAAAGAAAAATCTTAATAATTTAAGATGAAAGATGTAAACTGATCCAAAAAAAGTTCGAAAAGAAACTTGTAGTGTGATCGAAAAACAACACAAAATGAAGGAGTACTACATCAAGAAATGATACTGACATGATAGTTGTAATAATGGTTGTTCGACATCCATCAAAATGAAAAGGAAGATCTACCTGAACCCTGGCAAAATATAGAGGGCGCTTAAACATGGTTCCCAACTGTACTTACCGAGTGGTTCAAGTGGAAGAAAAAAACGAGTCAGATTCTATACCTCAGCAGCATTCATGTGTCAACATACACCATGGAGATCTCTTACAAACGATTTCAGAGGATGTTGTAACGTCTCGGCCTATACAAGACCTATAATGGCTTCAAAAAATGGCTACTTTCAGGATCATGGGAACACTTTTTATTTTTTATTTACAAGCTCTATATATTCATATATACAAATACAGAACTCTGGATTATTATAATTTATTATTTACGAAAAAGAAATTAAAGATTTAAATTGATTCACAAATGCACTATTAAATCACAAGTGCAGTTCACTCCGAGGTCGGAGATTTTCAGAGTTCGTGAGTCTACGTCGAATCTAATTGCCTTGTCTGCGGCAGACCTTAATTATAATACGGTGTCATTCACGAAATTACAAGGGGCTCATTTGAAAAACAGGCGAAATCTAATAGGCTAATCTAATCGAAAACAGGCGGCCTATGCAGTCACTTTAGAGAAAAAAAGAAAACAACAACACTTCTGGTCGACTCTTCACAGAACACACTCTCTCTCTTCTTCACCAAAAACATCCTTTGAAGACAATTCATCAAGAGGCGGATCAACTTCCCTCACTTCTCTTTAGAGTAAAAATTTCTCAGCTCGTAGTCTATCACCCGTCACGATGAAACAATTCTTGGTGTGTTCCATATTCAATCTGTAATTTTTTCGGCATGTGAAGTTTGCACGCACATTCGCTAATTTCATTATGCATAATGCCGAATATCTACAATCCGATTTGAGTGACAGGTTGTCCTCATTAGTACAAAACACTTTTGCATGTAATAATATCTACCCACAATACTTCTTATGTGCTGTCAAATTTGAGTGAAGGGTTGTTACTGTATTCTTGTCAAATAACAAACATTCTTCTCTCCTTGAAAGAAATACAAAACTCTTCCTATGAGAAAAAAATGCTACAACGAGAAACACTAAGGCTCCTCTAAAGTTTATTATTATTTTTGACAAGCTTCTACGCTATTTCATAATGAAAGTGATTTACTTATATACAAAAGTAAAATAAAACAACAACACTCCTGTAATACATTTTCACGAATTTTACTTCACTTTCGTAGCTTATAAGCGAGCATATAACCTATTATAAAGTGTCCCCAAAGAATATTTCGTAACATATTATAAAGTTTAGCATATTACGAAGCTATTATAAAATGTTACGAAGAATATTTCGTAGCATATAAGCTATTATAAAGTGTTACCAAAGACTGCAGTGTTGCCCGTATACATTTTATTTCATTCTAGCTTTTATTGTTAAATTAAGTCATATCTTACAGAGACGTTTCTAATGAGTTTTTTTGCTAAGCTCGTAATATGTCTTGATACCGAGATATAAAAGCGGGGAACTGAGCGCTCCGTGAATATTCCCCTCTTTATCCCTCTAGAATCTTTCAACCCTCCTCTAAAATTATCTATTTTCCAACTTATGTACAGTTTTGGAGTTATTAACATTTCAAACTTGACCTGAAAACGCAACGCTCTGTTCCCAAGACGACTACCCATACGAACCGATTTTATAGATCTTCTCACATTGCAAAAGAAGAAGTCAAAAGAAAGGTAGGTGCCGAAAAAAGAAAAGAAAAAAGAAAGGGGGAGTGAGAAATAAAAATAAAAATCCCCTTTCACATTTTTCGCTTCCGGAATGTGAATTTCTTTGTTTCGGGCGGAGTTCGTGTCTCGAGGGCGTCGCAAACTATTTCGCCAATCTTCCCCAAGAACTCATTTCCTCTGTAAAATGCTTATAGAAACCAAAGCAGGAAATTTATTCCCTATTTTAAGCCCTTTTTCGAAGTCTATTTTCATAAGTTATCAATAGGCTTTGTCTCGTCGCTCGGTAAGGAAACGCTGATTTCCTCCCAAGAACTCTTCCGACGGAAAAAAAGGGGCAAAAATGGATACGATTTTCCCTAACTGACTCAATAAATTGTGACGAAATTCGATGGAGAAAGTTTTGAGGGGCAAATTCGAGAAATCGAATAATGTTACGTGGGTTATCGCTAAAGTTTAAATATGTTATTTTAATAAAGTTTTTCATATAAATGTGTCACCTTACAGAAGATTTGCAAATTCAGTTATTCGTAAGGATATTATGGAAGACGCCTTAATACAGGGGTGGCCAACCCGCAGCCCGCCTTGAGCATTTTTCCGGCACGTGAGATGTATCACACTTTTACAAAATATATTTATTTTATGATGGCCAAAGTAGTTAAAACTAGTGTATTAAAAAAATACACTATGTGTGCATCCATCTATTCAAAAATAAACTGTAGGAAATGATGAGATAAAGTGAACTTTGATTTTAAAATAATATTCTTGCGAACAGAGGACACCTTAGGACATCTCATATAACAGGTCTATCATTCACTTTAAATGACCTCAGTGTCCATCCCTAGATATGCACAGTGGATTGTTGATAGCAGAGCAAACCAATCAGTTTCAAATGAAAATTTAATTTTTGGTTTGGTTCTGTGTTCTCTGACTGCAGAATAATTATTTTAATGTACCTGAGCTTCAGCAACATATTTAAAACAACAACAGTCGGGCAATAACTCCTATTAAATTAAAAATGACTTTTAATTTAAAAATTAAAAATAGATTCTGTATATATATTTTTTAAAAATAGATCAGTTCGGTTCGCCACCCCTGCTTTAATATGTTGTATAGACTAAAAAAGACTAAGTATCGTATAGTTTCGAATACAATCCTTCCGTGTATAAGATGACAACGCGTTTTCTCTTTTTAAAAAATTTTCTATTATTTCCGAATGATGTATGAAAAATACTTCTACAGCCTTCCAACATTTCGCCATAAGTGCGAAAAAGTTGCCAAACAGGTAAAACGATAGGAATATCTTCCTAACAAAACCTTTGTAAAATAACACAACAGCGACGATCGTTGTAACTCTGGTAACCCTGTATGAAACTAGAACATTGTTTTCATTCTGTTGCTATCTTGTACACGACTTGTGATAATTGTGCTGGTCTTGTTTTCTGTAACGTTTTATTTTTTGATTGAAAAATGAGCTGGAAGTGAAATTTTTACACTGCAAATTTCAAATCACAGTCGATCACGTTTTCGGAAATCCTTTTGGTACTTTTCCGTTAGCCAGATGCCAATTTCGCCAAATATGAATTTTTAGGAGTTTAATGGCCGAGTGACGACCGCTCTGGCCCTCGGTACTCGAGGTTTCGTGTTCGAGCCCCACAAGTGTCAGGAATGCGTATAGTGGTTCGGAATCCACATTATTTATAGTTAATATAGTTTAAAATTTGCTACATCGAGTGATATTTCAAGATTTGTCACTAGCTGCCCACTAAAAGAAAAGTACCTACGTTTCTGTGGTAGAGTACCGACGGTTAGAGCAAAGGTTGCAAATCAGTAGCACAAATGTTTTCGCGGATAACGTATTAAGTATTCAGATTTCTAAACAATAATAATAATAATAATAAACAATGGAGTTTATTTCATGTATTAAACGGTTCTAGTGTTGTATGCAATGAAAATGTTTTTGAGAACTTTTTGTTACACAAAATAAATCACTCAAACGTTAGACCGAACTTTCAATTTTTAAGGATAAAAAATAAATTTTTTTTAAAATTTTAACAAAAAACAAATTTCATTTGGGATTTTTTTATAACAAAAAAAAAAAGGATTTTATTATTTTTAATATTTTTTAATAATTGTGACGGTTTAATATAATAGAAATTTTTTTTTCCAATTTCATAATGGGGAAACAAGGAAAACTGATATCAGACAGCTCAATAATCGGTGTTGAGCTGCTTTAAACATAACCGCCATCGAGTCTCCTTCTTTTTGTAAGTAGGAACTGCAACGGACACTGCTAGGAAATTCGAATATGCTCCTCTGGCGTTACCGCTGAAACGCCAGAGGGTGTGAAAAGTGCTTTACCAGCTATTATTTTGTATTTTTAACCATAAAATTATGCTGTATTGTTTTGGGTAGTAATTTAACGTTTTTGATTTCCTTGACCCCTTTAAACGTTTCTTATCTGTTTATTTTTTAAATTTCTTTCACGAGCTTATTGGTTTATATAAATATCTTTATCAAGCTTTTTATTACAAAAATATTTCAATTGCTTTCACAAACCTTTTCATGCTTAATATTTATTTACATTTCTTTCAAATACTAATAACTATATGATTTATTGATTCAATGATGTAAAAATTGGTAAAAAGATCGTCTGGTGAAAGCAAAGATGGTTCTGTTTCAAAGCGAGCGTGAGATTTTTCAAGAATAGAAAACAGTTTGTAATTCTATATATATATATTAAGAATGCTATTTTGCACTTTGTTGTTACGTTAAATTCTGAATTTTAAGAATAACTTGTATATCGGCACATCCATTTATATTTTTAATTGTTTTTTAACAGTCTCTGTATTTCTCAATAAATAATTTGTAACATTTCTAAATTCAAATTTTTTTATGATAATAAAAAAATATTTTTCTCCCAAACCAAATACAATACAAACCAAATACAAAAACCAAAATAAATACAATCATGTATGTATATACACTCAAGAGCAAAACATTATGACCACCCCTACATTTTGCAATGAGCTCGCCTGGATGACGTGGAAGGCACGTGATCAGGTGGAAGTGGTATTTAACAGCTGCTGGAGAGTCTGAAGAATCATTCTTTCACTTACTTCTGTGTGGGATGGGAAAGACTGCGGATCTAACCGACTTTGACAGAGGGCAGATTGTAATGGCTCGAAGGCTCGGAACAAGTATTTCCGAAACTGCACGACTCGTGGGTTGTTCGCGATTTACAGTTGTTAGTACTTATGCAAAGTGGATGAATGACGGTGAAACCAGCAGTAGACGACATGGCGTTGGACGTCCACACGCTATCAAAGAAAAGGTCGTCGGAGACTGTCTCGCATGGTGAAGCAAAACCGGAGCTAGACAGTGGCTCAACTGACAGCCCAATACAATGCAGGGCCAAGTAGAATAGTATCGGAGCACACTTTTCAGCGGACACTGTTGGATATGGGGCTACGCAGCAAACGTCCCACTCGTGTGCCTTTGCTGACCAAGCGTCATCGCCAACTGCGCCTGCACTGGGACCGGGAACATTGTGACTGGTACATGGATCAGTGGGAGAGAGTTGCCTGGTCAGATGAATCACGGTTTGTATCACGCCGATGGCCGTGTCAGGATACGCCGTCTTCCAGGAGAACAGTTGCTCCCTCAATGTACAGTAGGTCATACACAGGCCGGTGGTGGCGGTATTATGCTTTGGGGGACGTTCTCTTGGGCGTCTCTGGGACCCGTGGTTGTGGTAGAGCAGACCATGAATGCTACAGGGTATCTGAGCATCATTGCGAACCAGTTGCACCCTTACATGGCCCCTGTTTTTCCAGCTGGAAATGGAATGCTCCAACAGGACAATGCCCCTTGTCACAAGGCTAAAATTGTGTTGTGGTGGTTCCAGGAACATGATGCTGAATTTCAGTTAACGTCCTGACCGCCTAACTCCCCGATCCCAATCCGATAGAACACATTTGGGATGTCCTGGGACGGCAGCTCAGAGTTCAAAGACCACCAATTCGCAATATCTCGGATTTGCGTGACCGTTGCTTAGACATCTGGTACAATCTGTCTCCGACCATCTACCAAGGACTTGTGGCATCCATGCCAAGGCGGGTTGTAGCTGTGTTGCTCTTCAAAGGTGGGCCAACTCGTTATTGACAGGTGGTCATAATGTTTTGGCTGTTGAGTGTGTGTGTATATATATATATATATATATATATATATATATACTTGCTATTCGCTCTGAAAGCCTCTCCTATCCGGAATAGCTCTCGATGCGACCAACTCGGATACCTTAAACCTTTTCAGCCAGAGATAACATAAAAACATTCTTCTTGTTTTGATGCTTTGTCAAACACACACAAAAAAATTTCATCACAATCGGTCCAGAAGTTTAAGAAGATTCCAGTGACAAACACACATACAGAAGAATTATATATATATAAATTTTGTACATTTCGAAATTCGATTTTTGTACATTTTGAAAAATTTCGAAATTCATTTTATTTTTTTTTTTTCATTTTATTTCAATTTCATTTTATTTTAAAAATTGCTTATAGAATCGTCCTCTATTATACGAGTGAGTTTGCTGATCATGCAAAATAATATTGCTTAATATATTTACGAGATATTTTCCTCTAATCTGTATGTTTCTACATTATAATACATCCAAAATAGATTTCATTATGTAGACTCTGACGTGAGTGAAAAAAAATTGTCAGTCCCGATTCTGTCTTCGTTGCGTATTCACTTGCGGAAAAGGGTTTAAGGCACCCGAGTGGTCGCATTCGAGGGCTGTTCCGGATGTAAGAGGCTGTCAGGGCGAATGGCAACTTCTCGCCCCCTCCCCGTCATTCTCGAGAGTTTCGCCGCAGAGTCTCAAGAGGAGCTGATCCAATGACAGTGCTGCACCTCACTGCTCAAATGAGCACTGTAGTGGGTCCAGTGGGTCATAAGGATGCTCACAATTCTATCAGGTGTGGCTTCATGGAGCAGAAAGAACCCTGTTTCATTTACGCCGACGTTTCTCATCGGACATACAACCTTTCATTAAATATTCAAGGCTTTGCCATTCTGTTCCAAGTCAGTCACTCTCGGAGATTCAGCTGTAAGATCTCAGAGAGTTGTCCAGGATATGCATACCTATAATAAACAGGGTGTATATAATTACAGTCCCACTTTCAAAATGCTTTAAAAAAAAAAGAACTATTCGCCACAATGAGTCCACATTTGAACGGAAGATACTCAAGGGAGAAACGGTACGGCATCAAAAAAGTTCCAAAGTGTATGAATATAGGGCGCTGTAAGCAGCCTGAAGAAAGTGAATTCGACTACCAGTGATAGTTGAATAGAAATGACAACGTGCTTGGCATGAGTTGCACAGGAAACCAACTGTAGTGTTCAACGTGCTGGATTGTTTCGTTTGTTGGACAGAAAAAAAATGACTCACAAGTCATTCAATAGTGGTGACACTGTGAGTGAAACGCCCATCCACCACGGCCAGTTCAAATGTGAACTCATTGTGACGAGGGGTACTTTTTGACAGCATTTTGAAAGGGGGACATTATTATCACCCTGTAGATTACTGTATATATTTATATTTATATTACGTCCTGATTCATAATTCTTCATTGCTTTAATCCTTTAATTGCAGGATTTTAATTTCCATCTGCAAAAAATGCGTTAAACAATAATGCATTTATATAGATCTTGTTTATATGGATTACATTATTGTACTACAAACTGTGTCACTTTTTATCTCCTTTATTACAGTATATAGTGTTTATATTTAATTAGAGTTTTTGTTTCTTGTTATATCCTAATATAAAACTGTGTATAAATATTTCAATAAATTATTAAATAATGAAGAAATTGAGTAGGAAAAATTTGATATAAATAAGAAAAATAAGAGTATTGTTTTTATAATACATTATAATTTTTTACAAAAACAAACATTTATAAAGTTTAATATGCGTTTTCTATCACAGTGTATTCCTTAAAAATCGTGTACTACATTCCTCTTCGATGTCGAAACAGCCCTATCGTGGGCCAAGACCTTCTGCCTACTGGCAAATTCCGAAACATGAGATGTTTTCTTTTTACAGAGTAGGGTTGTCAGACCTACGCCCTACGGTTTCAAGTCTAGTCCGAACCACTACAAATATCCATGGCACTACCGGAACTCTATTTCATTTTATCAGATAAATGGCTCAAAAACTTTCCCAATTAACTGCAGTCCTAATTGAAAATTTTAAGAGAAATATTACATTTTATTATCAAAATATATAGAGAGCAAATGTAGATGTTCCTTATAGTAGAATAATAGGTTTTCCATTTACAAGGTTCTTCAATTAACTAGTATCCTTATGTTAAAATGAATATTTTAAAGATTAAGCAAACTTATGAAAATATTAAAAGGATGTCTCTCCGGTTCTTTTAATTTCACATTCCGTTGTCTGAAAAACTCATTATTTTTAAAAGCACACGAAAATGTGGTTTTTTAGTATTCATTTCAAAGAGTTTATTCGAAAGTGCTTCCAAAGACGGAGCCCATAATTGATTTTCAGAATTAAAAGGAAGAAAGAAAACTTTGGATGAAAAGTAATCTTTTATTTTCTTGGAAAACAAATTTATTATTTCAATTTTGGCAATTTGTAGAAAAAACTTCACCCATTAGGAAATGCTGAAAATTTTAAAGTAAATTCGATTTTGTTTTCTAGACACAAAATTTATAAAAATAACTAGATTTAGATTCCTACCAACATTTAAATAAAATGCTTCATAAAATAATTTTTGCAAAAATATCGATAAAAATAATTTCTCTTAGAATAACATTTTAATTACTTTTCCGTTAGCCAGGCCACGAGCGACGCATTGCTAAATATCTCACGATAGAGCAGGCTTTTATTTCTTTAGTTTATGAAAAAAAAATTAAATGAGAGATTTGTTTTATGAAAATGATTTTGTTTGTTTTCAAAATTGTTTATTGCTGGCTGTTAACGTTACTACCAAAACAAAAATCTGAAACCTTTTTTAATAAAAATGGAATTACTTTAATGAAACTGAAATTAATGACTCAATTTTAAAATTATTTTTAGAAACATCAAAATCTATTGATGAGCGTGAGAAAATCATCCATCATTTTATGAGACGCATCGTGTATTTTATTACGCTTTAAAATATTTGGATGGGAGAAAATAAAAACAGGCAGGAAGAGCTCGTTTCGCAACTTGGCAGGAGCAACCGCTTTCGAAAATGAAAAGAAAACAGCTTCAAAGTAGTTTATTAAACTTTGGTTATTTATTTTAGAGCAGCATCACCGTCATGGTAGATGAACGTTATTTATGTAAAGCACTTTTTTACCTGATGCCTGGAAGCTTCATATTATAACTGTATATATATATATAACTATGTGTGTGTGTGTGTGAATTAAATATCATATGTAATTATTGAAGCTCATATATAATTATATAATCATCATCGTCCTCGTTGGTGCAACAGCCCAATGGTGGGCCTTCTGCCTAGAGGCATATTCTGCTTAGAGGCATATTTCGAGACGAGAGATGTTTTGTTTTTTTCGGGATAAGGTTGTCAGCCCTACGCCAAACGCTCCACAGCCATATTAGGCCGGGACCTACGGTTTAAATTGATTCCGAACCCCTACAAACTCCATGGCACCACCGGTACTCGAACTCGAAACCTGCGGTACCGAGAGCCAGAGCGCTAGTCACTCGGCCATCAGGCCCCTAATTCTCTATTACTTGTGGAAATCTGAGAAATAGAATCTTATCTCCGAACAACGGGCGAGTACTGTTTCAAAATCAGCAAGTGATATCTAACCAAAAACCAGCGTCGGACAAGATAAATCTGAATGTAAGGATTTAAGTCAAAGTGTTCTGCATTCGAAAAGAACGACAAATATATTTTTTTAATTTATGATTTCCTTTTTTCTTGTTTTTTACAGCTCTCTTTATAGGCTATAAAAAAGGGCCTAAATGGCCGCGCTCGGTACCACAGATTTCGGCCTCGAATCCTGGTGGTGCCATGGATATTTGTAGTGGTCGGAATCCACTTTAAGTCGTAGCTCTCATAGTCTCATAGGACCGTAGAGCGTCACATGCTTATAAGTCACTTTATGATTTAAGAATGAACAAAAACTTTCATTTACAGGCATGGGAAGACTTTAGCCGTGACTCAAATTTCATAGACAAGGTGAAAATTACCAGCGCAGTAATATAAGCACCTTTTTTTTTAACCTAAATACAGTTCGCCAACCTAAATCGTCAACAATTTTGTCTTGAAATTCCAATTGCTTCAAATTACTCAAATACTAGACATTCAATTACTTGAAAATTCAAGTAATCCCAGATCTGCCATGGTCAGTTCTTAGTACAAATAGTATTTGACATTGAGGTCTTTAATTATTTTATGTTAAGATGCAATCTGCTTTACGTCATATGGGCTGAGTTTTTACCAAAACAACTTCAATTTTATTTTTCTAGAAAATAGTTGGGATTTAAGCAAAATAAGAAGACGCTATCGAAAATTTTTGATGTTTGCAAATTGAATTATGGTGAAAGATTAATTAATTATTTCACAACATTAGGAACAGATTTATGAATTACGTTCATTGGATAAGTTTCAAACATTTTTCTTCCGTCAATAAACAAATTTGAGAAAAGGAAGGGTTGTTTGGTTACGGCGTAAAGTTCTTGAAAGTTGCTGGGCACTTTGCGTTTATGTCATAATTCAGAAAATATCTCTCATAATTTCGAAGCATATTTTCTGAATTAAATTTTTTAATGAAGGAGAAACATTTGTAACGCTTTTCGCTGTTATTTGTTTACCGAGTTTGTAAAACGGTGAAAAAAACGTATTACAAGCATGAGAATTTAAGAACTTTAAAAAAGAGCAGCTTGTAAACAACCTTGAAAACTTTTAACATCAAAATATAAAAATTAAAATTAAAAATGCCAAACATTTAATCTGCTAGACTGATATATAGGTTTCACATAAAATTTAGAACTCAACACAAGAACAAAATGAACTACAATGTTAAAAACAAACAAATTAAGGAATTCCCAACTATTTTCTTTTCATGAAAAATCTCCTTTTCACTTTGAAATAAAATAGTCTTTGCTTATTTTTTAGAGCATTTGCACATTATTTAATTATTTCATCATGTAATTATTACGCCGTGAAAGAAATTTAAATAAATATTATGCATAAAAAGCTCGTGGAAGAAATTTAAAAAGTATCCAAAATTGAAAATGGTCCAGGACACAAAAAAGTGAAACTAATCATGGACACGAAAAAAATATGTTCTACTCATAACTTTATGGGTAATAACACGATATTAAACGTTAGGACTCCACGACATTAATCAATTTGCACTTAAATTGATGATGTGTATTTACAAAATTGCACGCTGATTAGAAATGAACAGAGCTGTCAAAAATATTAATGAAAGAAAAAAATCCGATGGAGACACAGCACTCTGGCGTAATATGTGATGTCTTTCTCTGTGGACAAATTTGCAAGGGAGTGAGGAGGAAGTAAGGAATCACAAGCATAAGGAAGGAATGGTGTTATTTATTGCATGTATGGGTATGTTAACGTATGCACAATGGAAACTGAAATAGGTTATATAAAATTTGCACTTCAAGATACGGATGTTTCTGGCAAAAGGTGCAGTCGAAGGTGGTCGCCCCAAAGGTAAATCCCGGACACCTTTCTCAATTTGTCTTTCTACTTATGACTTTTTAGAGTTTTGGGGTTCGTCTTGATTCCCTTAGCAATGATCGCCGAGAGGTATCCATCTGAGGAATGAATCCAACTATACTAGTCCCGGACGGTTCAAAAAAATCGGAAGCTTACGGCGCTGGTTTCCTTCCATCAGTTGTGCAATGCTCAATAGCTGTTGGCAAATTCGCTAGAAATTTTGATGGCGAAATAGCAGCATTCAGAGAGACCGCTGAGGTAATGCCCGCCTTCCCGGTTTAAAAAAGTGGTGTTTCTCCGCTCAAACTCGGCAGTGCATGCCATATGTTTAGAGGCTCTTAGCCAAGCAAGGATGCAATAGGAATCAACCAGATTGCTCTCTCACCTACAGTGCCCTTAACAGAACTGTGACCCATTACGTCAATAATGCAAGAAAGCAGGGACTCCAGGGTAAAAAGTGGAGGAACCTCAATATACCGAAGGACCTTCCTAGGAGTGTCGCGGTTGCCACCTTTCCGAATGGCTACGGGGCACGACTACCTACAGGAGCATCGGGCATGATTTGATCTAATATTAAAACCGGTATTATTTTAACCGGTTTTAATTTTATTTTTTTTCTAAGACTTTATTACTTTTTAAATTTTTTGTGTCAAATGCTTTCTAGTAAAAGAAGTGGAGGACTTAATATCTGTTTAATGAAAATCACGAAGTCAGAACGAACAGTATATTTCATCATTCCTTTAACATTAGAATACTTATTAAATTTATAAAACTTCAATTCGTTAAAAGATAAATTTGTTTATTATAAGCTGAATTACGTGTATTTTAAAAATTAAATTGAAATGTATTGTTTCATACAAGTTGTTTTTTACAAGGGAACTTATAGTGCCCTATCGAAATAGACTTTATATATTTATCAAAAGTAGCGCCTGAAAAGCTTGCTCAAAGAACTTGCTTTCTTTATCTCGGTCCCCATTCCAGGGTAGTCTGAACCTGTCAAGTTAAAAAATATGAAAAGTCTTCCCTATTTTAATGAGATGGCAGTCATTTTCTCGAGACTAATATTCATTAAGGCCAAGGGCAATCGACCTTACTTAAAGTTTAACAGGGAAAAAAAGAGTATATTAGATATCGGAAAATAGCATTATTGATTTCCAATAATCGGTCTTTTAAATATAAAAAGAGAGTCTTACGCTATTGAAACCAAAATTTGATTAATATTTCATTTTTGAATACACTGAATTTTGTAAAAATTAATTAAACAACTCCTTTTAAATTAAAAATAAAATTTCGACTACACTATAGAAATCAAACGATGCATTATTAGTCCATTTTGAATAATAGCACTGAACTTTGTAAAAATAATTAAAATAACGCTTTTTAAATTAAAAAGCGTTTACTACACTATAGAAATAAAAAGCTGCATTCATTTTGAAAACTGTAACATTTTTTCCCACGGAAGAGATGTAGCATTTCTTGTTCCCATAGGAAAGAAATGCATATTCTTTTTAACAAGAGCATAATAACAACCCATAACTCAAATCTGACAGCAGATAAGCAGTGTTTTAGATATTTATACTACATGAAATTTGTGTTTTGTCTCTAATGAGAATAACCTGTCACTCAATTTGACAGCAGATAATCAGTGTTACAATGATACAACATGAAATTAGCGATTATCTGTTCGAAATATGGTCTATAATTTATATCGTTATTTTTCACTTTTTTGTAAATAATAATTTTTAATAATCCAGAGCTCTGTTGAGTACTCATTGACACCTGATATTTTGCAGTTCCAAGAATCGTTGAGAACTCTCATTTTAAAGGTGAAACAAATCGTTCTTCAGTGGGCTGCTCACCATTGTGGTCTTTGGGGCAATGAACCAGCTGACTTCCTTGCAAACAGAGATGCTAGCATACTACAGCATCATAATACATTTTAGCTAGCTTACAATCTTACTTACTAGCATTCTAGCTTACTACAGTATCCTAATACATTTAGCTTACTACAGCATCCTAATACATTTAGCTTACTACAGTATCCTGGAACGTTTAGCTTACTACAGCATCCTGGAACATTTCTTATTAGTGGACATTTCTTATTAGTTTTGAAAACATTTATTTACATCTAATTTCTTGCTGGATCTTCAGACTCATACAGCCCATTGGAGGACTTCAGCCCTGCTCTTATTTCCGATAAACCGAGACGCAAAAGCGGCGTTGGCATCTCGCCTGACTGCGGGACGCGATTGCCCCGTCTGCACCGCATTTTCGACCGATCCTATTCTCCCCACTTCGTGGCTCTGGAGCAGTAATGAACCATCTGTACCGATGCGGGGCTCTTCGTGGAGCTGCAGAGGAGTCCAGATACCGGGAAGCAAGATCGATCATTAGGCAATGACTCTGAGCTTCTTTTTTGTTCTCAATACAATAGTTTCGACTGTTCTTAGTGCTATTGTTGTATGTAATTTTTTGCCTAGTCATTGGAAATTTAAAAAAAAATGATAATCGAAATAATACCCAAAGTTTGTGTAGTGTTGGGCTCCATTTAAATAATTTATAAAGTACAGGTTAATAAAAAATTCTTTTTATTCTGTTATAAAACTATACCGAATCCTAACCATTTGAGAGAGCCGAGTTTACAATCGCATTCGAAGGCGACGATATATTTACAGATAGAAAAGAAAGATGGAGTTATAATCGCAATGGCATCCTCATTCTGTGGTGCAACGTCACCATGATATCAACACTTAAGATCAGAAGTTTCCAAATTGCAGCGGCGAATGCCATCATTCCGGCCAACTCCTTTTTATTTTGACTGTATAGTCAAATTTACAATGTGAGTAAATCATACGAATGAATTATCAGATGTTTTATGTAACAACAAAATTAAGAAACACAATAACTGAGATTGATGGAATTGAAAAGAATTGTATCATTTCGTTCTCAAGAGAGACGAATGTATATTCTTTAACAACCACACAATAACGACCCATCACTCAAATTTGACAGTAGAAAAGCAGTATTGTGTGTAGTTATATTACACGCAATTAAGGCTTTGTAATAATGTGAACAACCTGTCACTCAAATCTGACAGAAGATATTCAGTGTCATAGATAATGAAACCTCATGAAATTAACGATTGTCTGTTCAGCCGTTACAGGTTCAAACAATTACAGACTCGTGGACTGCATGCTGAGTTGTTTTTCAAAGTGTACTCCTTGTGGTTTCGTGCATCACGCCATGTGATAATTAAGGTTTACCCAGAACACGTGTTTCAGAACCTGAACCTGAAAGTGACCCTTCTCTTGAAGTCGTTATAAGTCTAGTAGAGGCTGAGACGTTAACGCATTATAGGTAGTTAGCATAACGAAATTAAACGTTATAATTATTTATGTAACTGAAACTTTCCACTGATCAGTGGATCGGTGAACTGTGCAGTGGATCAGTCAGCAATTGTTTGCAGTCGTGGATCAAGTTAATTGGTAATTATCCGCAGGGGACTTCAATTATTCATGAATTAATTTGAATCTTTAATAATTTTTCACACATTTCGTTTTGGAGAAGATTTGCTTTCACACCAATAAGTAATTTCTGAAAAGGAAAATAAAACAGGCTCAAGAGCATCCATGTCCTTTACCATTTGTTTGTTTCTTAAAGGAAAAAAACTTTTTCCTGATACTATTAACGTAAAACTTTGGTATAATTTCTACTTTTGGTTAAAATAAATTTAATTCTTATATGTATATACAAGTATATAAATTCTTCTATACATGTGTTTGTCACTGAACTCCAAAACGACTTGAGATATTTTGATGAAATTTTTTGTTTGTGTTTGAAACAACATGGAAAATGTTTTATGCTATCACCTTTGTTGTAAGTCGCCACCATATGTTGCTGCAGTCTGTCAGCTTCTATATCGTTTAACACATTGCTATGAAAATGAGTAATAATAATGGGTATTCGAGTATGGATAATAGGTTTGCGATATCCACTTTATTGTTACTTGCTGTTAGATGGTGCTGCAGCATTTCATCTTATATACCGTTCAAACGATATTCATGAAAATGAGTATTCACCTATATTGGAACATGGAGAATATATCAGCGATATGTCATTTTCTGCAATGCATTTTTTTGTCAGGACAACAATGTATACCTGACTCTGCTAGTATATATATATATATATTCTTAAAAAGTATTTAATTTACGTTCAAAAAATTTTAATTTATATATATATTTTAAATTAAGCAAGCGAGAAAAAGCATTCGCATTTTGTAAAATATGTAGAAACTATTGTCAATGTAATTCTAAATAGTTATTTTAAAAGTTAAATGTAAGGACTATAAATTAAAAGAAATAATGAAATACATAAAAATACGTTAATTATTGAAAATTTTAAACGTATATTCGCTTTTGTTATATACTAATTTCTGAAAATTTGGATGTTTCATTAAAACTAAAGAATTTAAATTGGAATAAATAGGTGTTTATTCTTAACTGCATTAATGAGCATTTATTGTTTTAAACTTTGGTTGAGACAACCATCGCAAATTAAATTTGATAACTCAAAAATGTAACAAAATAAAATGCATGGTTTACGAAGTTCTTTTCATGCTTACAAAATATTTCTCGAATAATCAAATTTCTACTGATTATAAAAATTTTGAATTTAAAAGTCTTATTAAAAAGTATTATTCTAGTTTATTTATTAAAAAAAAGAATAATGTATGAATTGCGCCATCCGAAAGTATTAATATTTTAAATATTAAGTGATTAAAAATTTATAGAAGATTTTTTTAGTAAACGACAATTTTAATCGGGTGTAGCATTAAATTACATTAGTTCTATAACTCTTAAAAAATTTCAGAAATTCTTAAAATAAAGATATTCTTTTATTATACAAAACATGAAAATTTACCCTTGCAACAAAATTATTAAAAGTTATTCGTTTTTTAAAAACGTTTTTAATTTGAAAGTCTTGAACATGTTTTTTTTTAATTAAAAAAAGTATATCTTTTATCTGCTAAGTAAGTAAAAGACTTACATTTTCTAATCATTCAAGAAAGTATATATATATATATATATTATTTTTATTTTTACTCTTGAAGCATTCAATATTTAAAAATTCAAAAGAATTTTTATCGAAATCATTTGGGATAAATGAAAAAAATTATATATATATATATATACTATAATTATAGATAAAAGGAATATATTTTAAAAATATATTTTTTGTTCTTAAAAAGTACAATTATATATATCTATATATATTAAATATATATTTTTTTTTCCTAAGAATCGAAAATTTCTTGAAATTATTTTATTTTCTTGATGGACGCAAGATTATTTTTCATGCAAAAAAAAATTATTATCCACATTAAAAACTAAAAAGGGAGATTAAAAACTTTTTTTCACAAAACTGTGATTCTTTCAATGTATAGTCGTGTCATTAAAGGCTTTCCTGAACTTCCTTCATTGAAATAAGTGTTGGAAAAGTTTTACAAAGGAATTTTCAGTTAAATTACTCTGAAAAGCTTCTTACAGCTTTCCGTCCCTTGTAATGCAAATATATTTGGAACCCATTATCCATTTAAACAATGGGATCTCTTCTCATGAAAACTCCTCATGAAAAGTGGAATTTCAATCTGCGTTTCGTGAAAATGTATTTAAATGACCACCTGCTATGGGGACTCGCATTTTTGTGGACAAATCATTTGGGAGAAATTTAAAATCACCGCTCGTTGCAAAAACTCTCTCGTCGATACTCTGTAAAGTGACCTGATAGTGCACAGAATTTAATGGCGCTCTGTATCGCAGGTTTCGGGTTCGAATCCTGGAGGTGCCCTGGATGTTTGTATTACTCCTTATTTATTGTTTAACTTTAAGTGTGATATTTAATTATTTTATTGGATTTTTACAGCATGGTAAATATAGATATAACTAAATGCTCATTATTTTTGTTTCCTATTTTTGTGACTTACGAAAAAAATGTTTTCTTGAATTGGATCTATTTATATAAGTTTACAAAATTACTGACACGCTTTTACTTTATCTTTTAGATAGTTCGCTTACGGAAATTATATATACCGGGGCGGGGGAGCGTTGAGCCTTTTTTTTTTTTTTTTTTTTTTTTTGAAAAAAGGGTAGAATATCAAATAAGTTTGAGAACCATTGCTATAGTATAACAGTTCACAAAGTAAAGTACAGTACCTGAAGTTGTGTGATGGAACAGTTAGGGGGAGGGGTCGTGAAAATAGTGCTAGTAATAGCTGAAAATACAAAAAAAAAGAGACGCAATAGGCTTAAATGGTGTAATTGATTCATCATTGGTTGCCTCTTTCACTGCTGCCTTCCACGAACACAGGGGTTTTCGAAAGAGCGTTATCGAACGAAAATCTCGAATTTGAAAAAAATATCAAAATATTTCTGATGCAGCTCCCAACTGGATGAACAATCTGTCTTCATTTAGAAAAACACTCGGTTCCATTAAAAAGCTCATTGAAATTCAAGAGGGCGTTTTTTGAAATATGGTCGATCAAATGAAATGATTGCTTCAATAATAAATGAAGTAACGATTGTTTTCTTCAAATTCTATAATTGTTGACTTATTCGATATTCTCTTACTTAGGGGTATTTTCGTACTTGATAATTTTTAGAAAGATTTGAATATTTCTATTCAAACATCAGTGAGCCATAAGCGAAATTTTAAAATCATTTCAATTGGATTTATTCAATCAATGGCATATGCACCTATACGAACTTTTTCCATAAAGAAAGGAACTATAAAATTGTTTATGTTTTAAATTTAAAAATACTACAAAAAGTGTTAATGCGAAACATGCATCACACATTCCTTATTAATTTAAAAAACAAACCTTAATTCAGGAAAATTATTTGTTTTCCAAATTTTGGTCATTTATTTGAAAAAGAATATTTTGTATACGTAATTGTTGATAATCTGTAAAAACGTAAGAAATACACTCGCCTGTAGAATATTCATATACCTATTAAAATAAATATATTTTTTAAATAATTATATTTAATAATTTTGTTTTACAATTCAATTTACATTTACCGTTCATTTTTTTTTTTCATATTTCTCTTTTGACATGAGAAATATTAGATAACAGCTAATAAGAAAAATTCATTTATATCTCAGGTTTATTTTTTACTGCAATTTTTTGTATAAAATTTAAAGAGTAAAAAAATATCAAAATTTCCTTTCAAATTAAGATTGGTTACATCTAATATTATTTTTATGAAATTAAAATTTTCATCTTACCTTATTGCCAGAAACAAGTCGTTTAAAATAGCGGTGATGTTGAATGTTGTTATTAAAAAAACTATATAAATTGGCAATTTCGCAAGACTGTCCATTTTCTTACCTAAATCCTTCGATATCCTACAGCAATAAAAATGAAATGGGAAAATAGAATCCCTTTTTATATAAAAAAAAGGAACTGACTTGCAATTGCTCCATTTGCTATAACATACTTCGAAAACAATCAGTTCCGCAAATGACATTGACAACTAGATCCAGAGAGAAACAACGAATTTTCTTTTTTTGTCGATCTCATTTATTAAAGGAAGAACCGCGGGTTTCAGAGGGCAGGGGCCAGGGTGCCTCGAGATGCCCCGGTGTCCATTACGCATGCATCTTGGACAAGAATTGAGGCGTCTTCCAATCGCTATTCGGTGAAATGAGTCCATTTTCCCTGATGCTCCCTCGTAAATTATCGAAACGGGCCTCCTACTTTTATTTTGCCACACTTGATGGCACTTTAAATCAGCACCAGCTTTTTAAAAAACTATTTTTGTAGATTTAATGTGAGTGTCCAACGATCTGCTGGCGTATTTTTCATTCGAAGAAATAGTACAGCGTTCCCAAGGGAGCTACAAAAGTTCTACTTTATGTTTCTTGCATGAATCTTGTTAACAAATACTTTTATTAAGTTGATGGGCTTTTCTTTTTTATCATTTATAGCACATAATTCAAATATAATATTATATTTGTTTAAAAATCATGGAACTAGTTAAATTTTATGCAATGTTTTACATATAATTCCTCTTCGTTAAAAGTTTATATTCTGATGCACATTCATCCAGATTCAATAGTTCACATGAAATTTTAAAACTATATTCTAAAATACGTATAGAAAGAGATATATTACTGTTTCAAACCTTATTAAATCTAAAAGCATTTATAAAATAATTACTTTAAATATATTTTAAAATCCCATCCATTGCAGTTAAAAGTTTTATAATTATGAAATCTACAAACTTATGTTTTAAAAATAACTATAAAAAATAAAAAAATGTAGATTCTGTGGGAAGATCAACACTATATGTACGAAAGTAAACCAAAGATTACCAAATTAAATTGTTTAAAAAATTATATTTAAAATTTTTAAACTCTATGATCTTGTTTAAAAATGTGATATAAATTATTTATATTGTTAAATAGCGTGATAAATCAATTACTATAACTAGTATAATATATATAAGTAGCAAAATGTATTTAATTCAAAATTATTTATTTTTAGTTTTTATAATTTTACATAAAGATATATTTAATACATAATTTAAAGTAGTTAAAAATGTTTACACTCACCATAAAATCAATAGACATAAATTGTATATTTTTTATTTACCTAAATTCGAAAAATTAAGATATTTAATGATAAAGGTGGTAAATTCTAGTATGTTTTATTTTTAAGACTTACGATGATGTGCAATTAATTTCAATTATTGTTAATTGGGATACTTTATTCACCCACATAAAGGATTTAAAACAAGTTACATTATAGGAAATGGACAAATAATGTCTTAACTTAATTAATAAATAATATCACCATGGAAAATTATTTGTTTTGCAAAGTTTTTGTTCATAAATCACGAATTGTAAAACACATTTAAAAGTTCAGTTTAAAGATATTATAGGGAAGAAAATAATTTTATACGAATCTCAAAAGTAAACTATAAGTAAAGATCACATGTAAAATAAAGCATGGAATAGGATTATGCCTAAAGGAAAAAATACTTTGCTATGAATTACAAAAATAGTACATTGTTTCTGTAATGAATGCTGAACTTGAATTTCTTTTGAAATGAAACTTCCCCACCCCATAAAAAGAGAGTTACTCGAATACCAGGTGATCCTTTCAACGCTTTCATTTCTTTCTAACGACAATTAAAAGGTTGGCGGCATATTTTTGTTCCGTTCATATTTTCGCTATTCAAGAAGAATTTTATGAAAAAAATTACAATGTTTTTGAAATATATGTGTAATGAATGCAAAGTTTTATGACAAAGAAAATCAGTTTCAAAAATAATTCTGAATAAACAGAAAAAATCATCTTTTAATAAAAAATTTTAGCATTTATTCCAGTAACATATACAAGGAAAGCCTTTAATACTCGGGCTATTATTTTTTTTTTTTTAAAAGGAATTATAGTTTTGTTGAAAGATGGCTTAAAGTTTAACTAAAAGCTCATAGATAGTTTTTTTTTTTTTTCGAATTGAGATTTTCGTATGGAAAATTATGAAGTCCATGAGAAGAAAATGCTCAATTCATTTCCAGCAATTACTGTCCCGAAAGTTAAGTCTTGATGCTAAATAATAGAGAGTTTTTGCATACCGTATTTTAAAAATACGGTAGTTTTTTTCTCCCTAGCGCGCATGCTTATTGCAGATACGCATGCGCAATTTCCTATGAGCATGCACGCTAGGGAGAAAAACTACCGTATTTTTAAAATACGGTATGCAAAAAAACTCTAATGTCAACTGACCTACGCGTAAAAGGACATTCTCTTAATTTTCTCAACATCACTCTATTGTCCTATTCGTCAATTAATCTCTTGTTAGACACCTCTCTATCTCACAATCAAATATTGTCAACTAACACGTGCGTCAAGTGACATTGTTTTTTAACTTTTCTTTCTTCTTTTTTTTTTTTTAAACTTTTTTTAACAACTTCCTTCAGTTGACCTGCGCGTCAATCTTCGCTATGTTCTCAGAACAAGCTCTGCACCTCACTCTCTGTCGAAGCGCACTCACAATAACTAGAATTGCTCTAAAAATTCTTCTTCGCATTCTCTCTTAATTCTTATTATTCTTATTAAAATTAATTATAACCTTTTCCGCATCGAGACTTTTAGAAAGGTGATGTATACTACAGATATGATTTTCATTGATTTATTTCACAATTCCTCGGCTATCAAGGGTGAGTTCCAATTGACGTGTAAAGGGATTGATCCAATTAATTTAAAATAGATTTAACAATAAAAAGCAAACTTATAATTTTTTTTTTTTAAAATAAATTCCACTATTTTCATTAAAAAATTAACGAAACGAAATTTTTTTTTCTAATGCAGCTGGCAATATGGAGATAGTTATCTTTTTATGTCATAACGAAGGGCTGCACCGCTGTTACTCACTCATTTAGCACTACCCAGGAGGCATGTGTAGCTTGATGATACGTTTGCTGGCTTCGGATGCGAGACACACTACCGCCACAACGCTCCTATTAGACAGGGACCTACGGTTTAAAGTGGATTCCGAACCACTGCAAACATCCGTGGCCCCGCCGGAACTGGAGCCCGAAACCTATGGTACCAAGCACCAGAGTGCTAGCCACTCGGACTTCAGGCTCCATTAGAAACCAATGGTAGGATAGTATTTGTTACTGTGCTTCTTCAATCTGGATATTTAAATCTCCTCCACACCAATCATCAAGAGAATTTTTTTTTAATTCAAATCGTAACGTTGTTCTCTTATATCAAATAACTTCTCTTATGTGATCCATCAGTGAACATGAAACACCATCCTTCACTTTTAGGTTGTCGTGATCCTACGTATTTGGCATAGCTCATTATCCTATGCCAAATACATAGAATGCATTGGATGTATCCTTAATAGGAATCCCTAGGAATGTGCGCCCCCTACTTTGGAGACCACCGCTGTAAGCAACTGAATATTTTGACAATAATCGGCTTGATGGAAGCCCCCTTTCTTTTCCTATGTCAGAGCCCACCGACACTTTCCTAAGGCATCCTAAATCAAGAGAATGAACACCACTCAGTGAAAGCTGCGAAGAACTTTGTTTGAACTTATAGAATTATAATATCATATTTTTCAGCATCATCACTAGCGCAACAGCCCTATGATAGGCCAAGGCAGTCTGCCTACTATCAGAATATGAGACAGGAAATGTTTCCCTTTTTACGTGTCAGGATTATCAGTCTTCGCCCAACGCTCCACCAACGCACTACCTACGATTTCAAGTGGATTCCGAATCGCTACAAACATCCATGGACGGGACTCGAACCCGAAACTTGTGGTTCGGCCACTCTGCCATCAAGCCCCGCAAACCGGAAATAAATTTGCTCCTTACTGCAGCATCGATGTTGAAAGATTCTAGATCAAGAACTTATCATAAACTGTAATATACCATTAAAATACTATACATGTTATGCTTCAGTATAACCTACTATATTACCTACTTACTACTACTTTTATTTCCATTCAGTAATAATTATTCTTGAGAAGTTTTCAAATTGATTAATTCTTATAAAGATTCTGTAAAAAAAAAGATTCTGTGATAATTGCAGTCATTAATGACTGCAGCTTACTGGAATCACTTTCCTCAACCAAATAGATAACAATGAATATGTTTAACTCGTAAAGGCCTTCGTAACTGATAAGCGATTACTGAGAACAGAATTATATCTCCCTCAGTAATCTCTGAACTGTTTATTTGCATTTAATATGGGTCGTCATTTCCCGCATCACACACACGTCAC
This sequence comes from Caerostris extrusa, assembly GCA_021605095.1. Classification (NCBI taxonomy): domain Eukaryota; kingdom Metazoa; phylum Arthropoda; class Arachnida; order Araneae; family Araneidae; genus Caerostris; species Caerostris extrusa. The sequence goes on along the minus strand of BPLR01011911.1, from coordinate 107,877 downwards.
CTAATCGGTTATGAATGGCATGAATACTGAAATTGCATTGGGATACTTAACGGATTGGATATATAATGACGGATTCTATAAATAATTTTGGGCACTTCATTCTGATTCCAGCAGACTTAAGCATTTCCATCCGATGGTAATAAACTCACTTTATTGGAACTTTGCTGAGCATCAATTAGAAAGTAAACGCACTCAATTTAGAATAGAAAGTGTGCTTATTAAGTTAGAAGCTTATTTGAAAAGTCGAGAAATACTTTTGGATGTGATCTTGAACTGAATGCGGCCTGATGGCCAATTGGCTGGCACTCTGGCATTTGATACCACAGGCTTCAGATTCGAATCCTGGCGATGCCATGAATGTTCGGAATCGTTGTTAAACTGTAGATCTCGTTCTAATGAACCCAAAGGGCACACACAATGACCGTAGATCGAAAACCAAACTAAAATTAAACTGGATATCTGTCGTTTTACGATACCGAGTAGTTTAACCTGAAGTCGTTCACCATCTGATCGGTTGATGTGTAATAGATTCAGCCTTCGGGACATGTTGCTAAGTTGCAGCAAAAGTCTTCCCAAGAAAATTTCGCGTCAAAAACAAAATCCTAAAGGTGTCACCTAAACACCATCTTATCTTTTTCTCTTCCCGACGACTTTTTGTCAACAAATTTTCTGAAGAACCCGCCATTCGTCGTCCTGCCAAAAAAAATGAATTGAAGAAAATGACATATCACGAATATATTCTCCATGTTCCAATATAGGGACATAATCATTTTCATGGATGTCGTTTGAATAGCTCATAAGATGCTGCAGATCCTCTGGTGGCAAGTAACAATAAAGTGGATATCGCAAACCTATTTTCCACACTCGAATGCATATTATTACCCATTTTCATAAAGATTGGTTGAACGGCATTGAAGTGGATAGACTGCAGCACCCTCTGGTGTCAAACACACACAAAAATTTCATCCAAATAGGTCAAGCAGTTTAGGAGGAGTTCAGTGACGAACACAGGTACAGAAAAATTATATCAATTGCAGTGCCACCTACCGGGTCCAATTCTGAATCTAGATAGAAGAGAGAAGATGTAACTATTATAAAACTAAAAACATATTCCATCTATGAAAATATATGCAGCTGGCTATAGAGAGACAGTTAATCTTTATACCATAAGCAAGGGCTGCACAGCTGTTACTCATTGAGTACTACCCAGGAGGCATGTGTAGCTTGAAGATAGGCTACGGAAGGGAATCACACTATCCCCATAACGCTCTACGAGCCTATTAGACACGAATAAACCCTAGGGACCTACGGTTTAAAGTGGATTCCGTACCCCTACAAACATCCATGACACCGCCGGGACTCGAAACCGAAACCTGTGGCAAAGGGGCGCCAGAGCGCTAGCTGCCATCTTCCATCTGGCCCCTCTAAAATCCTATAATTTATAATAATCGAAGCCATGAATTAGTTTACATAACAAGAAGATAATTTTTTTCATATTCAACAGCATTTTTCAAGCCTAATGGGCGAAGCATTTATAAATTGGCACATGCAAAAATGTTGATAACCAGCATTTCTGGATATACGGCAATATATAGTGAATCACACTTAATTGTAATCTATGGACTTTCGATGTAATGTGTACTTTACAACTTTTCATTTAAATTGTATGTGAATAAAATTTTAATAAAATTTAAATTTTCACAAAATTAAATTAATTTCAATTAATTAAATTTCAACCGTTTTAACCGCTTAAAACGTACAAATTTACAAGTAAAAAATGTGTAATTAACGTGTTAAATTTTGTTGGGTTTTTTTTTTTGCCACCGCCAGGATTCGAACCTGAGGTACCAATGGCCAGAGTGCGAGCCAATTGGCCATCAGGCCGCTAAGACTTCACAGATGATTCAAAGACATGAAAAACCCATGCATTTTGACCACGCAATGCAAGACACTAATCTGTCTAAATTGAATATGGTTGGTTAGGTAGGTTAAAATATGGTTAGAAAAAAAAACTTAGACAACTTAGAACAATTGCCGAGCTAGAGAAAGGAGGTCGCATATGCAGGCCCTGGGGTTTCTAATCGACAAAAGTGTCACTTCCCGAGCTTGGATAGCTTTTAAGTGGATAGCCGAGCTTGGCCAGTGAATGTCCGATACATCATACTTAAGGGAAAAAGAGATCGACACCAGTCAGCTGTTGACGTTTCTCATTAGAAGTGTGTGGCATTGCGGAGGGATGCATGTTCGCCCGCGTGCAGAATGTGCCATCCCATTGAAAGCTGCCCATCGTTTGGACCGCTTAGACGAGAACATAAAACTTGACATCTCCTTAACTGAGTCACATCTGCTTTCAGTTTATTTTCTGTGACAGAAGTTATTTTCAACGTCAATTTATTTATTTGTAAAGAGGTAGACACATTTTTATCTTACTAAATCTAGTGCAAGACATTGTTACGATGATCCTGGCTTGTGGAGGCTTTCTGATAAATGAACGGAATAAGCTCCAGAGGTTTTTTGGTGGTGAAGATTTATATTGTCAGCAAGAAATGTCTCCTCTATAGGCACATGTGAGGGAAATAAACCTTGCTGACATCATTGATGAAACATCTTTAAATACATCATTTTTTTAAATACATAATCACATAAATAAGTTTATCGGTTGAATAACTAATTAATGCATCGTTAAATTTACTTTTAACTGACGACATTATTAAGAATAATGACGACAATCTTTTATTAAGGAAGATTGTCTAAATATAAATTTGAACAACGATGAAGAGGCAGAAAAAATTTCTTTGCTAAATATGATCGTTAAATTTACTTTTAACTGACGACATTATGATTTTTTTTTTCTTTGCTAAATAATCTAAAGTATTGAGGAGTTGGTCAACATAATTTTTTTCGCTTATAAAATCACGTATGCTGGAAAATCTAGCCATTCAAACAAAGCAAAAACAATTTGGTCCTTTCAGTAATTTAATGCCAAGTGTTGGGAGATTACTAGGAACTGTTTGACATCGTGACATTGACTGCAATAATGTTTTAATAACTTAATCCTATTGTGGTCTCGAGGAGTCTTCCAACAAATATTTGCATATCGTAATGAAACTCAAAGTCATTTAATTAATCAGATGACAAGGAAGCGGGTCTACTTTAAAAAAACATCTGACATTTTTAAGGACTTTCCTATTTTAGCAAAATACCAAAATATCAAAAATAATCTGGTTTTGGTTTAATATAAAAATAATCATTGAAATATCGGAAAAATATTTTTATTACCATCTAATTTATTATAAACAATGAGATGAGAATACAGTTAAGCAACAGCTAGGATAGCCTGATGGCCGAATGACTAGAGCTCTGACGCTCGGTGCCGCAGGTTTCGAGTTCGAGCTCCGGCGCGGCCATAGAGGATTGTAGTGGTTCGGAATCCACTTTAAACCGTAGGACCCGGTCTAATATGGCCGTAGAGGTTGGGGTACGGATGACAATAGTATCCCGTAAAAAGAAAATATATCCTGTCTCGAAGTCTGCTAGTAGTCAGGTGGCTTTGGTCCAACATGTCGTTGATGATGATAAATGTTATCCAGAATTCATTACGAATTTTATGACATTATCAAAGAAAATGTCCCATTTTAAAATAATACTCATCTGTATATTTGCACAGTAATATTGAAAGTAAAAGTGAATTTATTATGAAACTTCTAACACAATATGAATCCAAGAAATCCTTTAACTGGTCTTTTTATGGAGCTCAATTATTATTAAATATTCAACTTAATGTTAGACGATTTATTAAATCTGTATAATATGCACAAAGTTAGTTTTTATTTTATAACATATTTCCATTATATTATAACATCTTATATATGACGCAGAATCCGACTTTTACGTAATCTTTGTAAGTCTGTGCATCCTAGCTTTAAAATAATAAATTTGAACATTGAAAGCATACATTTTAATAAATGATCTACTGCTTTTAATATCTTCTAGTTAATTTTTTTTTTCACATGGAAAACAAATTTGAAACGATTAATCTTAGATAGATCTTCAGCAAGTCATTTCATGTAGAATTCTGGGAAATGCTGCCAAACCATAGGTTTAGTGTCACATTTACACACACACACACACACACACACACACACACATATATATATATATATATATATATATATAGGTAGATATAGATGTAGATTAGAGGATTATAAAAGAAAATTCTCAATATATGAGCTGTTAACTAACATACAGTTTAAAAAACAAAATTTTAGTTCGAGTGATTTTGAGGTATGTGCTCAAAATTCATATGGCAAACAACAGTTAAACTCTATTAATTAAGGTTACAGTGACAGAATTTCGAAAATTTGTAATGGTGGCATCAATTTTTTTTTATTGGAATGGTATCTCTGTAGCAAAAAGCACAAATAGCATAGGAACTCTGCCTCTAACACTAAAATCACCGATGCCAGCCAAAGAAAAGAAGAGAAAACAGCCGGGCGCTCCCCAGAGCAAAAGCTCTCGCCCCAGTCTACTGAAACTCCCTTGAAACGAGAAGGAAACAGGTGACGCAGATCTTCTGGTGTATCGCAAGGCATCGTCATGACTGATGTAAAATGCTTGCACTCTAAACAACATGCCTCCTAAAGGGAAAATTGTAAAGAATTATTACCCAAATGGACAAAATCCGAAAGAAGTATTGCTTGTCTACCACAGAAACCTTGAGCTACGCCAAGGCCCATGTTCTGAAACAGCTTGATTCTGAAACAGTTAAAAATAGAACTTGATACGCAAATTTGAAGAAAGTGGTTGCACATGCAATTGATCTCTACCTGTACGACTTTCGTTCTCTGCGCTTCGGAAGAAATCTCATTTTACAAGGTCGACCAGTTGAGGATGTTTGGCACAGGAAGCTTGTACAATATTTTAATGTCTGAACTTAAATATTGTATATTCCTCGAGATGTAACGGGATTCATGAAGCGGGCAACTTCTAATGTGATCATCAATAACTTTGCATATTTCAGGGGATTTCGCTGTGCTATTGTTTGCCTCGTCTGCCACAGGATGGTTTTCCTTCGGCAATTAAAGAAATGAAATGAAAGAGCGCTTTTATTGTAAAAGGGGTACAACAATGAAAAGGCTCGTCTACGCACAATTCTCTCATTTAATTTTTAAAAATAGCACTAAAGAATGCTGCGTGTTTATCAAGGCTCCTCTAGTTTGAGTCGTTTGAACACTAGACCATGTTAAAAGGATATCTTCACATTTTTGACAATCCATCATATAAAATATTAATAAATGCTTGTTTGTCATAAAAGAGAACTTGTCAGTACAGTTAAGTCTGCACGAACAAGGTATTTGTTAGACAGATTTCTCTGAACCATAAACTTCAGTAGAGTATTCACATATCCTTCATTTTGAAATCTGTTTTTTCTTCTGAACAAAATGTTATTAGAGACGACTATTACGAACTCTTCATTTTTTGCTCATTAAACTAGCTTTATGAGCCAGTTTATTATAATAAGATGATGACGTTTCTACAATGTAAATTTAATTATATTTTTAATTAAATCAGTTAAACCACAATAATAAACTTTCACTTTGTTAACCACAGAATTTAAGAAACTTTAAAAACGGTTATTTAACACATTATCTACTCTTTCGTGTTACGTTTATCTTTTGAGTACAGATACACAGTTATCGAGAAGCTAAACATTTATAAAGAAAGGAATAACCCTGGGATTTATTTCCTACTTTAACTTTCGATTAAGAACCGGGCACGATTGTCACGCGGAACACTTAAACAGGATAGGTGTCCTCGCTTCGAGCACTCGCCCAATATGTAGGGCTGGAGCATTGAATTCAGAGCATTTTTTGAAATGCCCAGGACTCGACAGGGAGTCTCAGCGCCAGGGAGAAGTTTTGCAATTGTATCGGGATGCCAGGCCTCATGGACTGAAATAAAGTGCCTACCCCCTTTATTTATTCTCACCCCTTTATCATTTTGTGGTGTGTGAGACCGACTTAGTGTCAATTGCTGTCTTGCTGTATATTTGCTTTGTTCAGCTCGTTCCTTCCTTGTGTGTGATCCTTATTGTAACGGATTGGTTTCCAATAGAGCCATACGTTGCAACAACTTTACTCTGAACTCAAGTCCCCTCATAATCGCGCAAAATTATTTTCGCTCCCTTCTTACCACTCGCGTGTAAACTAAAACTTGGAGAGATTTTACAATACAAAATCTAATTTTTTAGCCATTTTTTTTGTTGTTGTTGTTCTTTCCCTTGTAAAAACTGGCGATTTAATTATCAAAAAGTAAAGGATTATGAAATGAAAACTCTATATCATCAATTAATGTGTAGAAAAATAGCTAAACTGCTCAATATTGACGAATATTCAACATCACATCGTCAATAATTATTTGCAATTAATGTTTTCGAATGAATTGTTGTAGAATGACAATGTCAAATGCCAGTGACAATGTAAATTACTGTATTACGAGAACAATTAACTCTATATCTTTTACAATGGTAACTTTTCAATAAAAACAGTAATTTTCAATTGAAAACTTACGGATAGTTACTTTTGTTGCAAGGATGAGTGACAGATTTTTGTAATAAAGGAAGTTTAATTTAAAAAGAAAAAAAAACAATAATAAAATAGATTTCTAATAATTTTCTCTTGTTATGCTAATCACAATGTATTTTTTCTGATGGATTGGCCATTCTGTTATATTTATCATAAATATAGCATATTATAGCATTTTTTACACGGGAAATATTTTGGCATTTAGTTTCCAGGAGAGAGGAATGTATATTCTTTGACAAGTATACAATAAACCCATTACTCAAATTGGACAGCAGACAAACAGTGCCATGGGTAGTTATATTAAATGTAACGGGTGTTTTGCACTAATGAGAACAACCTGTCACTCAAATCTGATTGCACATATTTGGTGTCATGTATAATGAGACTCATGAAAAATAAACGAATGATAGCGAATGTTTGTGCTACCTTTACAGGGTGAAACAACTACGGATTGTTACACCACGAGTTGTCCCATTGTGAGGGGTGATCAACCGTGAGCTGAGAAATGCCTACTCCAATGAGAAGGGAGGGAAGCTGATCCCCCTTGACGAATTCTGCTTAAAGGGAGGTTTTTGGAGATTTCTGCGACTATTTGCTAAGAAGTGTTATTTTTCTCTTTTTCTCTGAAGTGGCTGAATAGGCCTGAGTTTCCGCCGGTTTTTCACAGTGAACTCCTTGTGGTTTCGTTTATCACGCCGTGTCACAATTAAGCTCTGTCGCAAACAAAGCAATTTGATTCAACGTAGACGCAAGAACTCTAAAAATCTCTGACCTTGAAATGAACTGTTCTTGTGATTGAATCGTGCACTTGCGATCAAATTTTATTTTTAATTTTTCAATTATTTTTATAATAACCCAGAGAGTAAATTATTTGTGTGTATATATATCGTGCTGTAAATAAAATGAAAGTGTTCCCATGAACTCGAATGGGGCCTCTTCCTGAAGCCGTTATAGGTCTAATGTAGGCGCCGAGTCATTACAATATATGAACTGTTCTAGAAAGATTTAAAAGCATTAATTACAACACTAAAAAATGATAGAATAAAACCATTAAATTCTCCATCCTTTCATATGATTTCTTTTTTTTTATGTTGTGTCACTTTTTAAGAACAACATTGTTACAAAATTTAGTTATCCAATCATCGAAGAAATAAAAAAGAATGAAAAGGCTCCGCATGTGTATCAACAGCAGCCGTTCGTTTTTATCTTTTCCACTGACAGAAAAACAAAACCAACAAAAAAAATGTGTCGTGAAACAAAACCCAAGTCCATCAAACACATCGATTTTTCCAGCTATAATGTTATTCTTTTTCCCCAATCAGGTAACACTATTTATTTTGGACAAAAGCCTTTAACAAAACACGCTGTCGGTTATTTCTAGTGGTATATTTTGTAAAATAAACCATGGTAAAGTTGTCCTACATAATCGGATATCCATTTAAGGTGGATTTTTTTGTTATTGGATTATTGGGGAAAAAAATTTATTAAAGCAAATACACGTTGTCGTCATCTCATGTCATTGTTGTTGCATTCTGTGAATGATATCAATGAATTCTTCTTTGTTATAAAGAAAAGATAATTTAACAAGATTTTGAAGTACCGAATTATTTATACATATTTGAAATAAACATTTAATAATATTTGTGGAATCATTCAGAAATCAAACAGACAAAAAAAAAAAAGGCCTCGTGCAGTTTTTATATACATGTTGTCTCTTATCCCAATTGCTAGACATCTAAGACCATCATTAAGACCACGGCCCGTACGGCTTAAAGTAAACTCCGAAACACTACAAACTTCCATGTCCCTGCCGAGACTCGAATCCGAAACCTATGATACCGAGCCCCAGAGCGCTAGTCAATCGGCCATTCAGGCCCATTTTTATAGATATTAATTCATAAAGCGATCTGAATGAGGCAACACTGTTTTAGATACAAAGCAATTAGCTCAAACCCGCTGACTTTCTAGGTAGTAGAAAGAAAGAATAGAGGGAAGGTTAAAAGAAAGTCAGACTTCTCATCCACATCATTCCCAAACTGTAAAGGGGCAACTCAGCTCTAGGTATAGTGATGTGGTATGGTGTGATGTAGTTGTATTCTAGAATTCAATGGAATGCATAATTAATATTAGGATAATTGAATATTGTAAAATTATTTCAGCAACCTGATGGATTCTGAAATAGAAAAGTCAGTCGTAAATAAATTAATGAATATAGAACTTAAAACGAATGCGGCATTGAAAGTGATGGGTACTATAAATCCATAGTTCGCAACGTCCTTTCAACAGACTCAAGAAAATCAAGAGAAAAAATGCGATTTCTTCAGCTGATTCTTTGGGGTTTCGTTTCAAAAGCATCCTAATTCGGTTCAAGCAGAGGAACCGTTCCTATTTTTAGGTCAGACTCTGATTCAATTTCTCGGATATCATCAACATTAATTTTATTTTGACATGTTAAACATATTTTTTGCTTAAAAAATATTTTGTCCATAAAAATATTTAATGATTAATGCATGGGCTTTTACACGTAATTTTAAACTACAACGGAATATCTAAAAGAGTGTCTAGAAAAGGAGTGTCTACCGACGGGGTCCTTTGGACCTGGTGTAGGCTTTCCTGCACCGGATAGAAAAAAATAATCACAACGTTTCTTGAATACTTTATCCACTCCTCTAAATTGCAAAGGAATATCTAACGGTGTAATTCAATAAATACTTTTATTCATTTCTTTAAACTACAAAGATATGTCTAAAGGTATCATTGCATCAATACTTTTGCACAAACCTTTAATCTACAACGAAATGTCAGTATCATTTCATGAATATTTTCAACCCTTCTTTTAAACTACAAGGAATATCTATAGGTATCTTTTAATAAATACTTTTAGCCGTACTTTTAAAATACAAAAGAAGATCTAAAGGTATTTTTCCAGGAATACTTTCATCCATTCCTTTAAACTAAAACGGAATGTCTGAAGGTACCATTCCATGAATACTTATAGTCATTCCTTTGCACATTGTATTGGTTAATTCCTCCATTTTTATTTTAGTAAGTATAGCATAATGCACAGTATTGAAATTCTAGCAAAATAAGCATAAGAGAAAATTGAAAGACAACGTCTATCGATAATTATATAGATAGATAGATATCTCGATTTTACGAAACATAGAAAGCAATTATGCCTATTCAAATTACGGCTGAGATATTATTTCTCCAACTCTGTTATTTTCCATTCAAACGTATTTTTCCATTTCGTAAAAGAGGCATTCCTTTGATGGAAGATTAAATTGCTTCTTTTCACAGACCAGCACTCCACCGATAGCAACAATCCGAACCGGGAGGCGACTCATTAGTTTCGTATTCGAAAATAACATTTTCTTTTTCTTCTTAAAAATCAAAAGCGAGTTTCATTCAAAAGAGATTTCGGTTTCGAAACTGAAACAGAAATCATCAAACCAACGTTTCTGGGTATTGGAATTCTGGTGCGTGTTTCAATTTTCTTCTCGCGTTTCAATTATCTTGAGAAATCGAAGCAATACAAACCATAATGGTAAAAATCCAAAGAGAGAAAGGTTTTATTTTACATATTCTATAGAACAGCGATTTTAACAATCGTTAGCGACAGTCCCAACGAAACCTGTGTTACGTACGCACAATCACAAATATTTTTCGTTTGCTTAAATAGTGTTTAAAAACTGTAATTTTCTGTTATAAAAAGTTTTAAGAAATAAATTGAAAATGTGATTTAAGATAAATATATTTTTGTTTATAATCTTTGATTTTAATTCATTTTTATTTAATAAATTGTTTAATAAATATTTTAATTAATTTTACCATATTTTTAGATTTAAAATATTAAATAGTTACCATAAATACCTATTTCACTAAATAAGTTATATTTCCAAAAATTAAAATTTCTGGATTGTATAATTAAAAAGAATTTCAATAATGAAATATTAATTTTATTAAAATTACAGTTTATATTATTTCTGTGAAATTATTTGTATAACTGTAATAATAACTGTAGAGCGTTGGCGTAGGGTTGCAGATCATTGTCAAAATGTTCGGCTGTTTACATCGGTGGTCTTCAAAGTAGGGTGCGAGTACCCCTGGGGGATACGCAAAGAGATACTGGGGTTCCATCCTAAGTATTTACCATAGGATCGTGATCCTATTCCAAATACGTAGGATCACGATCACTTGCAAGTGTAGGATCGTGTTTCACGTTCACTGATGGGTCACATAAGAAAAGTTAAGTGACATGAGTGAACAACGTTAAGATCCTTATTAAAAAACTATCTTCGTGATTGGTGTGGTTGGGGTTTGAAACAGAATGTTCAGATTAAAGAAGCACAGCCGCGAATGCAATTATACCATTGGTTTCTACATATCTGCGTGGAGGTAGGGGTGTCTTCAATTCAAACCAGTACGGAAATAATGTAGACTGTATCCTCAAGCACGGAAATAATGAAGAGAACCTTTTTAGAATTGCATTTACAGAAGGGTTTTTTTTCCCCAATGCAGCTGGCAAACATACATGGACGTCTTGGATACCTTAAGGCAAGCGCTGCACAGACGTTACTCACTTTGCATTACCCAGGGGGCGCGTGTAACTTTGAAGATAAGCCACGGACGCGGAGTAACAATGCCCCCGCAACGCTCTACGATCCTATTAGGATCGGGACCTACTGTTTAAAGTGGATTCCGAACCACTACACACATCCATGGCACCACCGGGACTCGAACCCGAAACCTGTGGTACCGAGCGCCAGAGCGCTAGCCACTTGGCCATTCAGGTCCCTATTTACAGAAGGTATTAAAACGGATTTTCTAATAGTATTCAAATTTAATTCCAATTGGAAATTTATATTTATCATTTAATTTCAAAGTATGTATAGTGTTTCAAATACATTTAATTTAATTTTTACCATATGTATATATATATATATATATATATATATATATATATATATATATATAGTACTGTAGTGTTTTTAGTTACCACCTAAAGGATGCGCGAACAAAAAAAGTTTCCATCACAGGTAGATACGTCGTCATAACGACAGGCGTCCTTTCGGGGCTTTCCCATAATGACGTGGTCGTTAGTGATTGTGCTTCCTTCGGAAGGAAAGTAATTGCGTCGCATATCCGTGCCTTATTAGATGAGATCCTGAAAATCTCCCAGCCGCCGAAGCGATCCGGGATTTCACAGATGAAAACTTATCATCGACCATGCAAAAAATAAACAAATACTGCTTGACCATCAATGAAGCATCCGTTTTGTAGTCAGACGTTGCGATAAAAAGTAAGAATACGTATTAAAACTATAACGGAATTTGTCCAATAAGAAAACGAAAATTTCGTATATGCACATATTGGTAAATGTAATTAAGGCAAAATATTGAATTATTATTTATTACGAATTCATGTTGTAATAAAATAATATTTTCAAGACATGGTTTCGTTTCACATAATGTGTAATCATCGGTGATCAATGAACCTTTAATTAAGGATTACTCATGCACTAGGATAACTGCCATGAATCAAACAGTTACGAAAATTGGTTAGTTTTTTTTTTAATTAAAATTAATCTCCGTGTTAAAAGAATAATAGTATTGTAGCATAAACTAACAAAGTATACATTATTTTGTAAAAACATATTACAAAACGTCTTTTTTTAAATAGCTTAACAATCTGTTTTCATTTTATCGATAATGACAATATTTCGAAATGTATCCTTAAACATTATTCTTCGAAATCCCCTTTCGTTTTTAACGCCTAAAATGACCTCAAAGCGATTATGATTTTATTCGCAGTGTAATGTTACTTGATGAAAACTATGGAAAAAAAAATGCATCCGAAATAGGAGCGTCTTTGTTTTAATTAATTAACCATGCGGTATGTAAACTTTTTTCCGTTTTCACTTGGAAGCCCTCGTAATTTTGAGATGATTTTAGTTTTAAAAGCTTAATAAAACTATTGCCGGATATATTTTATTGTTAATTTTCAATCCCTTTAAAATTTAAAATTCTGAAAAAAATAATTTTGGATATTTTCTTATAAACATAAATCCACAGTTTTTCCAAACCTCCAAATATCGGAAACGGATGAGCAATATTTTATGATACATCCTTCGGGGTTGTGCACTTATCCTGAAACCGAATCTCTGCGCGCCTCGAGAGCAAGTCATCCATCCTGCCCAAATACAATGCATCGGGAAGAAAATAAAACCCAATCCGTTAAAACTCTTCTTTCTGCAGAGAGTTGTTCCCGAGCTGTTGGAAAGTCTGGCTTTGTAAGAGGATTACACTCTGTGTTCCAATAAATGTAGGAGGAGAGCCCCCCCCTCCCCAAACTCCGAGGAATCCCCCTAAAGAAGAAGAGCTTCAAAGTACTTAAAGCGATGCGCCGGAGTCACACGCGGGGGCAAGAAAGCGTAAAAAACTGGATGCCATCCGAGGCGTATGTTCTCGACTTTTCCATTCAGAGTTATTTGAGCGTGGCGTATGAATCCACCCACGAAATACTTTAAGAGTTCGGTTGCTAAACTGCAAATACTTCATTTCCACACAGTTTGAAACAAGTGCCTTACCCTATAGTATTCACTGGAATTGTTTCAATTCGTACTACATTAAAAACACCATGCAAAATCATGAATATGTCAGTTTAAGATGATTCGAAAATAGGATCTGCAAGACTTCAAGGTACATCTTACAAATATTATGTACGTGATATAGATCAACCGATCTTTTTATGAATATTCCTATTTTTGTTTTCTTCCAAATGCTTTTAACTTGCAGATTCATCATTACGATCCATACGTTCAGCAATCTTAATATTTAATCTTATACAATATTTTTGTGGCATTATAAATGATCCTAATTGTACCGAATTTTAATTTAAATTCTTTTAATTTTAATTTTAACTTTGTATTTTTTATCTTACTTTTATTTATTTTTTAGTATTCTTTAATTTCTAGAGTACCATTTTTAAATATTTAGAAACTTTATTTTTACCATATACTAACATTAAGCGCCTATTAATCATTGTAAATTTTATCGGTGAATTAAGATGATGCAGTTAATGGATTTATCTCCATGGGTACTCCTTAATAACAGTACGCAAAGTTCACATTCCTTAACTAACCCAAGCCAACAAAACCAAAACATTTTTCATAATTTAAGGTTATGCTGAGCTCAAAACGCCCCATTAAATCATTACAGGACGTCTAGTTCTTCCCAAAAAAGCTCTTTATTCCATAAACATATACATAGGAAATATTTAAGGAAAACATTAAGACATTCATGGGTATAGATAGACCCAGATATCATGGGTTTCTAAGCTGCTTTGTGTCTTTTAATATGTCCCTCCCTTCCATTCAAGATTTTTCGTTTTCATTTGCTTTGTATTCAATAAAATGGCGAGTCATGACTGTGTTAACAATATTGGTAGTTTTTATAGCAAATTTGTCATCAATAAACATCAAAGGAATCTTAAGGATAGAGGACGAAGGTGTAGTTTACCTACTTTGAGGCAAAGATTGGATATCAACAAAAGTTTTGAGCCTCACACAAGATTTGATATGCTATTTATCTTTAGTATATTTAAAGAAGGCCTGATGGCCGAGTGACCAGTGCCCTGGCTCTCTGTGCTCCAGGTTTCAGGTGCGACGGTGCCATGGATGTTTGTAGTGGTTCGGAATCTTCTGTAAACCGTAGGTCCCTCTCTAATAGGATCCTAAAGCGTTGAGCTAACAACCCTACTCGTAAAAAGCAAACATCTCCTTTCTCGAAATCTGCCAATAGGCAGAAGGTCTTGGCCCACCATGGGGCTGCTGCGCCAATGATGCTGATGATATTTAAGGAAACGGTCGTCAGAAATAAAAAAAAATCAGTTGTTCCAATGATATGGAATATCCCGTCATATGTGGAGGTGTTTCTAGCTAAGCATACGAGTTTGAAAGATCCTCAAAATGTTACGCTCGTCCCTTAATATGAAATTAAAAACTGTTAACGAGTGCACTGAATATAAAAAGGAACACATTATAACAGCCGTCTCAAAATCTAAAACCATGTATGGAAAAGAATTCCCTCATTGAAAAAAAGGGGTCTCTGTTGTCTCTGGCATAGTGGATGTCGGACCATAAATTTGAAGCAGTAATGACCGCAAAAGAAAAAAATGATGCTCGTGAAATGCGTTTGAAGAATTTTTTTGAAAATTCCTTGGAAACTCGAGAGACTGTAATGACGAAAACATAAATCAAATTAGATGATGAAATTCGAAGTACTCGGGTACAGTGGGGGTTCGAAGGTTCTCTTCCCCGAAGACGTTCAGGAATTTTCTTATAGTGAAAATCTTGGATCAATGAGACGGGAACAAGGAGAACGTTTCAAATCCAAGGCATTAAAATTGGAAAATCTTTTGGATGCAAATATGAGGGGTGATAAACGCTGTCATCTCCACCTATAATCTACGGGAAACACTCCATAATAGAAAGAGCTACAACTTTCTCAACTTTCTTCATTGCAAAGGTGAGAAAAAAATGTATTTTTAAGAACATTTTTACTTTCCTTTTACATACATGCGAATCTGATGGCCTGGTGGCTAGCACTCGGTACCACAGGGTTCAAGTTCAAGTCCCGGTCGTGCCATGGACGTTTATAGTGGTTCGAATCACTTTAATTCGGTCCCTGTTTAATAGGATCGTAGAACGTTTCGGGGATAATGTTCCTCGGCGTCTATAGTCTATCTGCAAGCTACACATGCCCCCTGGCTAGTGCTAAATGAGCAAACAGCGGTGCAGCCCCCTGCTGATAGCAGCTACCGATAACAGCCTTCTGTATTGCCAGCTGCATTAGAAAAGAAAATTTCATAGAAATCTTTACTATACTGTACTTGACTTTAGCAATATAAAAACCAAAATGAATTGAACCTAGAGAAAACTGCAGGTAATAGAAAGAAAAGTGATTGCAGTTACGTATTGCCTAAACGAGTATTCCTCGAGTTATTTCATTAAAAATTTTAGTATATTAAAAGTAGATATTTTTAAAACATGTTATAAAAATATGTTATAATATATTAAATTATTAATGTTATAATGCATAAACATATTCAGTTATAAAAAATTTAGGGACATTGATTTTATTTTCTTATCTCTTTAAACTCAATATTTTTCTAACTCTAAAAATTTTTACATTGAAAATCTTTTTTATCAACTGCAGTTATTTTGAACTGTTGTGGAATAGAATAAGTAATATTTATTTTATTATATTTGTGAAGAAAAAAATTAAGATTCTGATAAATATTTAGGTGATAATAAAATTAAGAATAAAAATAAAGAATAATTTTTATATTAAAACATTCAGCGTAATAATCTTTAAGAATTTTTTTTTTCTCATCAGTAGCAAAATATATTACCACATTGGTATATAAAAATTAATTTAAAAATTATATTCTTCCTTAAAATAAAAAGCATTTGTTTTCATATAACTATTTTACATTTTAAAAACAAAAGATACAAAAAAAAAAAAATTAAGAAGATTAAAACACGTTTCATCTTAGTCATAATAATTTCTTAAAAACAATAATAATTCATTATTTTATCAGTTTTAAATGTTTATGTGTTGCATATTATTTTAAGTATTAACATATTTTGATTACAAATTGAGTAATATTATTTTTAAAATAATTTGAAAATTATTCTCGTACAAAATTTTTTTTGAATATATATATGTCAATATTATAATCATAGTTATAATATTGGTGGTAGTGGTAACCAATATTGGTAATTGTAATCATCACTATTTTCCCTATTATACGTAAATTTTACTTTATATGCATTATATTTTCATTTAAATAGATTTAAAAATTAGGCTATATTTTGTCAATCTGCTATTATTATTTTTTTTCTATACCTTATAACATTTCAGAAATTAAAGCCAATATTCAAATACATATATCAGCATTTCACAACAATTATGGCATAACAAAAATAATTTTAAACTATTGAACTTGTTTAGACACCTATTATTACGAAAATTTCCCCCACTTATTCGTTAATTACAAGTTACTGAAATGAAAATGATGTCAAAAAGGCTTATCAAAATTATTTATAATGATTCATGAAACTATGGATTATTTTTGAATAACATCTTCAAAATTATCAGCACGTATTAAAACATTTATATTGGTTTGGCAAACCATTTCTGCCCCTCTCTTATCATCCATATCAATGTTCCGAAGCTGCAATTTTCTGTTTTTGTTATTTTTACTACATATGCAATCCACATTTTATTGACTTTTAATTGCAATATTCACCGATATGGATGTATAATTTATTAACATCCTGTGTTGATTAATGATCCTCAAATAACAAGACGTGCAGGTGGTAAATTGTTTTTCTATGCATATTTGCAACAAGAAGAGTTCTTCTTTTTATTAATATTATTGAAATCAATATGCCTCTTGAATTTAAACGTTTTGCTAGTTTGATATTTTCTTTTTTTTCTTCGTCTTTAGTTTTCATTTTAATATATAATTTAATTAATTGCTTGTAAATCCAAGATAAATTATACTTTGTTTTTGTTATTTACGCCAAAAATCGTCATGAAAATTACTTAGTAATGAGAGTGTAAATGGTGCTGTAAATTATTCAAAACTATAAAAAGTTAAGAGATGTGGGTAGTACTATTAAATAGTCTGTTTTTAATAATAACTCAATTAGATCCAAAGTATTTATATGAATTAAAATATTAAGATGATCTATAGATATTCATTATTTGCATGGGAAGCTCAAAATCTTTTTCAGGTTTAAATACAAGAAAAGATTAGTTATTTTAAATAAATAATAAATAAGCATTAAATCTGTGATTATTGAATTTCTTGTGTAAACTAAATATTGTATTGATGAGGATGAAATTTGCAATTAATAATATTGCCAACTTTACAGCTTATTATTTGACATTGGCTTAATATGTTACTGTTCTGTTTACTTTAACGGTTTATTATTTGACAATGACTTAATATTTTACTGGGTTTTTTTTGTTGGAGAATTACACATCTCGCTTATTTAAAGAAATCAGTGTAATCTCTAAAAATTTTAAAAACATTTTTTGTAATTAATTTTTGTTGAAAATGAAACGGTTGTAAATGTGCATTTTTATGAAGTATGTGGAACTATATCGAAGAGAGCTCGAAACATTAATAGTGTATATTGTCCTAATGTTACTACGCAGAAGTCAGTATTAAATTGGTTCTCCAAATTTCGTACAGGTAACTTTGACCTCACAACAGAATCAAAGTCAATAATGACGAACCAAAGGTCCCCATCTCCAGAGTGCCTATGAATTGAAGTGAGTGCCAATGCGTTGAAGTTTGGTGTTAGCAAAAAAGCAATATTAACTCATTTAGCTCAAATCAACACAATGAAAAAGTTGGATAAATGGGTACTTAAAAACTTGATGTTTGCTTTCTCGTCACAAATCTGATCCATTTTTGAATCGAATTGTCACTTGTGAATATAGAAATGGATCCTATATGACAATCGTAAACGTTCAGCACTGGTTGGACACGAATTGCCAAGTTGCGAATTGCCAAAACAAAAAAAAAACGTAATATCCACCTAAAAAAAGACTAATGGTGAGAGTTTGGTGATCTAAAGCAGGTATGATCCATTATGATTTCATGAAACCTGGCTCATCGGTCACAATAGCAATATTCTGCAACCAACTGGACATGCAAAAACTTAAAGGAAAAAACAGCCTAGATTGGTCAACATATCGGCTTTTATTTTATTACAATAACGCTAGACCACACACTTGCACAAATGACTTGGCAAAACTACAAGAAGTGGAATTGAAACTTCCAACAACCTCCGTCCTCACCAGACCTACCCCCTCCCACTGACTACCACTTCTTTTGCAATAACAACTTTTTAATAGGAAAACAATTTAATTACTGCAATGCTGTAAAATAGGTCTTCCAGGAATTCATTGACTCTCGTCTACTAGGATTTTATACCACTGGACAACCTTAAATGGCAAAAGTACAAATTCCATTTTTTGTACAAATTTCATCCTTGACGACCTAATAGATATGTATGATTTACTACATTTTTTAATAACGATATTCTAAAGAATAAACTTATTGGCAATATGGGTGCAAATTTTGATGAATAAAAAAATTCTTTATGTTTGTAAGTTATCAACAAACTTTGCCATTTTTTTGTACAGATTTTATCCTTGACGACTCAATAGATATGTATGCTTTACTACATTTGTTAGTGATGATATTCTAAAGATTAAACTTATTGAAAATATGATAATTAACAAATATGTTATTATCATTTTTTGTGAAAAAATAAAAAATTAGTAGTACTATAAAAGTTACAACTAAGCCGACTGAATGAACTTTTATTTATACCCATGAGTTACATTTAGATTTTTGATGCTATTTGTTATATTTTTTTACAATTATGTATTAATTTATAATATTTATTTATTAACTAACATGTCTTCGCTTTAGTTAATACCAAAATTGTTTCTTTTATTAGAAAGTAAAAAAAATACGCATAAATGAATTAAAAATAATATTAGTGATGATTTTTCTTTTTTATGAAATTTTAAAAATATTCCTTAAACTACATAAAATATAAACATTTTACAAAATTGAGGTGTACAAGTACTAAAGAATTTTAAACTTTTGTTGAATTAGAAATTAATATTTATTAATACTTTTAAATAAGAAAAATTGATAATTTTAATGAAAAAAAATAATATTAAAAATATCTTTTTATTTATTTATATATTTATATCTATTTATACAAATAAATAAATATATATATACACTTTCAGACGTCATTGAGAGATCAATTAATCAAGATTTGAAAAAATTAAAAAAAAAAAAAAAATGGTGTACTTAGAAAATAAGCACTCACATCTGGTAACACTCGAGAATATAAAAATCTGATAGATAAGGAATGCCTTCGTTAAGTGCTGTTCTAAAAGGTTAATGACATGAACATGCATTTTCAATCACGAAATATAAAATATCGTAATTATATGATAAACAAGGCAATTAAACTTTTAACTGTAACATTTTTTACTACTATGAAAGGTATATTAATAGTATATCACTTCAACAGACCATACGACCATAGAACGATGCATATAATAAATTAATATTACTCAAACTACAATAAGTTCAAAATTTTATAAAATATATAAAAAAAAACGATAATGTAGATTGAAAGTAATATCCTAAAATGTATAGTACTTTATTACATTATAATGTGCATTTAATTTATCATTTATTATTTATTATTATATTATATAACATTTCATATTTTTTTAAATGATTTATTTTAAACAATTACTTGTAATTGTAATACACATTTACAGTCATTTCGAGTGAAATTGATATATATATATACCATTTACTCATGTATATTTTGTGTTTTTAATTGAAGATTAAAATTATTATTTGGGAAACAGTAATTTTCATAAAATCTGTTACTCCTCGTTTTGAGTCAAAATAATTTATTTCTTAGGAATTCATTTATTAAAAATTTCTGTAAGTGAAAAACAGGTTATGAATAAATATTTTTACATTAAACATTAAAACATCAAATTTCTTTTATTTCATTGATCTCCTTGTAAGAATATGATTTTTAAATGTACAAAATAAAATCAAAGTAATTCAATAATATTAAAAAAAACATTTAACAATAACAATACATTTTTAACAACATTAATGAATAAATGCATTAAAAATTGATTATTATTCAGATTTTATTATTAAAATCTTATCAATGTGAATATTGATGTTGTTCATTTAAAATGAAATTGTTATGTTTATGAAAATTTGCTGATATTTCTATTAGTAATCGCAGGCATAACTCATACTATATAATTTATTGTATATAATTGTAAGAAATTATCAGTTTAATTAAAATTCAGTGAAAATAAAAGTAATAATTTTTTTTCATTCAAGTTTATGGACATGAAGTCTACTGGCCCTATATAGTCCGTAGACCCCTGATTGAAAATTTATCAATTAAAGATTTTTAAAAAGTCTAGAAATACTTATTTTCTCTATCAAATTTTTCATAAATAAAAACTTTGTAATAATAATTCTGAAATTATTTTACAATCAAATTTAATAAAATGTTCCTCTTTTAATATGATAAAATTGTGTTTTTTAAAATATTGGTTTGATTCAGCTAAATGCGTTGAGAAACTATTATTCTATCTAAAAACAAATATTAACTATTATCCAAAAGTTAGGATAATTAACTATTATCTAAAAATTCTTATGAAAAATATCTTATCTTTTAAATGATATGAACTGATGATTAAAAAAATTTGTTGTAGCATGTCATTTGAGGTAAATACTAAAAATCAAAAGTTTCATATTGTTTTAATATTGTTTACATAGATATAAATATAGTTTTTATATATATTTTAATATAGATACACTGTATAGAATTGATTCAACCTAATTCATTACCCTAAAAAATAGTAACGTATTTTTATATTTTAAAAAAGAAGAAAAATGAAGACATTTTTAAATGACAATGAAGCTTTGGACTTGATATAGAACAGTTTATTTTTTTGAATTAAATAACTCTCTAAAATTTCATAAAATTACTACTGAAATACATCGCAAAAATATAATTGCAATATGCAATATAATTATTATAATAGTGCAATATAATTATTTGAGGTAAATACTAAGTCAAAAGTTTCATATTGTCTTAATATTGCTTTTATAGATGTAAATATTGTTTATATATATGCATTATGTATTTTAATGTAGATGCACTGTATAGAATTGCTTCAATCTCATTTATTATCATAAAAGATAGTAATATAGTTTTATATTTAAAAATAAAGAACTTTTTTTAAATGCTAATGAAACTTTGGACTTGATATACAAAATTTATTATTTTTTAATAAATTAACTCTGCAATAATTTCATAAAATTATTAATGAAATACGTTGCAATGGTCGAATCTTTATATTCTAATAGTTGCAGATCACTGAAAATCGACATGAAATTTTTAATATTACAATAAAAGCTAAACTGTGAGTTAAATAATCAAATTAATTTTCTGCAATTCGTTTTCTACGCAATTATAGTATTTAAAAGCTTTAAAATATAATTAAAAAGGGCATTTTTTTAAGTTGTCCCATCTACAATGAAAATTTTATACTTCATTATTTTTAAATCAAATGTTTAATAATTTTTTGCGCAACATTATATCATTAAAATTATGTTACATATAACTTCCTCTTTTCTTTCATCATAAATAACAAAAAAAAAATGAAACATTTTATAAACGGGACTTCATCATTAAACGAAATTTGCGACGGAAATGTACAAAACCCTGCATATTAAATTTAAAGCAATTCACACGTTTACAATACCAAACTTACCTCGGAACGTTAATCTCTGGCCCGAAAAAATCTAAGAAAATTTGCGAGGTTACGGAAATATTAACAACTACGCTTCCTACAAGACTGAGAAATTTTTAATGAAGAAATACAAATTAAGAAACTGTTTTAAGTAATGCTGAAAATGAATTCAGAGCGTTCTTTTATCCCAAGCGAAAGCCCCATTGATTTTAATTTCGTAAATTAATTAATGCTCGCGCCTTTTGATTCGTCTAATGATGCTCTTGCGCAGTTCCCAGTGATTATGAAAATTATCGCACTTAAGAAATCTTCTTTCATTATTTTTTTTTCATTGCAATTTGCTAACGAAGTTCAATGATGATGAGCAAAAGCATATACCTGTAGCGCCATCTATTGAAATTTTGAACAACTACATTATTGAAAATCAGGAGAAAAAAAAAGGAACTATAGGAATTCCAAGAAAAGTGCATAAAGTAAGCCACAACTTGGATTTAATTTGAGAATTTATTAAAGCAATGTAAAATAGTTAATGAAATTTAAATATTTTAATTTATTTATGCAACAAATCTAAAGTTGTTTAAAGAATGTTTTAATGTAAATCGATTCTCGAACATTGCATTTCATTTTAAAATATGGATATTTTTTAAAAATTTCAATTTTTTTTATTCAATACAATTTTTTAAATAAAGCAAGAAATTTGTTAAGAAGAATTAAATATATTTCATAATTACCATAATAAGAAAGGCGAGAATTAAAAATTAATATTTTAAAAATGTATAATATAGTAAATTATGTATTTAATTTATTACATTTTATTTACATTTTTATGTATTTTTTTATTTACTTGTATAACATGCATATAATAATTTAAATACATAAAATGTAGAATAATAACACTAGGATGAACAAAAAATGAACATCAGATTTATTATTTCCTATTTAATAAAAAGAAAAGAAAAAAAGCATTCGATAATAATAAATTTATAATTTTTCAAATAAGTTAAAACTTCAAATAACTTAAAAATCAGTATTTCTTCGAATAACCACATGAAAAGTAAATTAATTTTTTTAAATCAATTTACTTTTCTCTAAAAATGTTTCTCTATTTGTTACGACTATTTATCTTTATTTTAAAGAAGCTTCTTTAAAAAGCAACTCGTTTTAATCATTTTATTTTTATTTTTTTGTTAAAAAAGATTTTTATTATATTTTGTAATAATTATCCCTTCTTTTAAGAATTTAGCATGGTTTTTTTTTATCTAAACTTGTAAAACTTAACATTGAATTATGGGAATGAGCTGTTTAATATTTTGCTTATTGATTTTAAATGTTTGTTTTTATTGATTTGAATTGTTTTTTAATGACTTTGTTATTATTTACGGCGAATATTATTTATTCAATAAAATTAAAATTTTATTTTCAGATGATTAATGACATTTTAAAATTTAGAGATAAAATATTTTCTATTACACCGTTTTAAAATTTATTAATCTCGTTTTAAAACTCCTTATGAGTCTAAAATTTTCTTTTAAAATTCTCTTTAAATATAATTGCAGTATTTAAAATTATAAAAAAAATAAATAAATAAGTAAATAAACTACATTTAGTTAAAGAAAATCAGAAAATTTGTAATTGTAAAATTTCTAATCATTGAAATTGTGAGAAATTTGAGAAAAGACATTGGTCTAAAAACTTGCTAGGCTACAATTCACAAATTACGCAAAAATATAAAACAACAGGTTTATTTTTGTGTCTTGACTCAAAATAGAAATATATGTAAAAAAAAAAATGTAATTCAATGTGTGATCAACTTCAGAGTGATATGTGATCAAGTTTAATAATCGTAGAAAATAGCAGCCATTTTCCTTATTCAAAATGATATGGTATTATTAGTATTATGATAAGGATATATTTTATTTATTAGTTAACATCAAAAGCCCATTGCCGTGGTAAAAGCAATTAGTACATGAAAAGCTGTAAGGAAGGGTTTAAATGCAGAATACGTCTAAGCAGTAATATACTACATCTATAGCCAAATAATCTCAATATGCCAAATATGCTCAATTTGGTACAAATTCAGATTTCACATTTCTCTAGCCAACTCATACACACAATAGAAGCATCAAGAAGCTAATTTCTATCACCACTTACTATGTGGCCAGCATTATCGTTAAAAAGAAGAATTGAACACCTGTGTAAGTAAGAGCAAATGGATAAAGATAAGACTGATCCGTAACTGTGCTTTTGGTATGGTATGCAGGTTAATGAAACCATTCAAAGAGATATCCATTCTCGTACCCCTCCAAATCAGTCTTTTTATGAAGATAAAAAGAAAAAAAAAAGATAAAAACATGACTATTAAGATAATAGAGGGTTTCCGAATTTACCCAGACAAATAATTTTCTTGAATCATATTGCAAATAAAATCTAGACTTATCAGTAAAGAGCACTAATCATCTGTCTCTTACATTCCAACTGACATATGTGCGTGTCCAATAAAATATTTTTTATCAGTTACACAGTGTGTAAACACAAATGAATGTAACACCATATTCGGCGTCTTGCATACAATTATCCGATGGAACCTTCTGCACACAATTGATCGAATCTAAGTCTTACGAATCAACGAATCTAAGCCTTACAAATAACAGTCATCTGCCATATTTATAGTTCTAATTTTTCCTCGCCTATACCTTTCTAGAACAGGGGTGGCCAACCCAAATGATCTTGCTGGCCACTTTGGAAATGCATCACAACTCCACGAGCCGTATATATAAAATTATATATCCCCATATTAGATTTAGACGCACTAGAGACATTTTTGAGTGAAAAATTAAAACATAATGTGTTATTATTATGATTACTATTATTCTTATAATAATAATGATAATTTATATGTAAACATGTACAATATAATAATAATGATACTAAACGCACATTTTAATGAAATCTATAACACAAAAAATGGAATATAAAAATATATATAAATATAAATTAAATAAAAAAAAAAATGAAATCATTAAAAACATTTATTTTACTAGTGCGATATTTGTTTCTCCACTCTTTCACTTAGCTTTTGCAAATTGGTGCGCACGCATCATGAGTTCGCAGAATATAATTTAATTATTCTGCCTACTCATAACGGTAAACTGATAAAAAAAACAGGCAATATCTGTCATATATTCGCAAGAATATTATTTTAAAATCAAAGTTAATTTTTTCTCATAATTTCAGCAGTTAATTTTTTAATATATGGATGCACAAATAATGTACTTTTAATACATTGGTTTTCACTACTTTTTATTTACAAAATAAATATATTTTGTAAAAATGTGATAAATCTCACGGGCCGTAAATATATTCAAGGTGGACCACAGATTGGTCACCCATGTTCTAGAAGCTGATTATGTTTTTTAGAAATTCATTCAACTATGTATGAATTGTAGAATATCAAACATTCAATAATCTTTCTTGATAAGATTGACTCTGAGCCGATTCTATTCGCCCAATGGGTCATAAATAATATCAAATACTCATATCTAAAACATGACAATTACGAAATTTGACTGCGCAGTTTCTATTTGCAGAAATAATAGAAGCTTTTTAAGCCTGTTTTCAGCTACACGTCCAATGACGTTCAACAAAAGCAGCTCCAAGAATTTGCATATAATATTCTGATGTAGCATTACTTTTTATATAACTGCGTAATTTTTTTGAAAATTTACTTATTTTTAGCCGTGTTATCTCAATTGCCATATTTTTCTATAATTTCTGGATATCAGTGTATCTTGAAAAACAATAAAAATGGCAATTTAAGAGTATCTCAAATAAGATCCAATACCAATCAAATTTCCATTATTCTAGGTAAAATAAATATTAAAAGTTATTACCATTTATTTAAAAATTATTTTGAGCTACCATAAATTTCCTCTGGCATAAATAATATAGATTATCTTACTCTGTTATTTATTAAAGAACTTAAAAAACAAATCCAAATCGAAAAGGAAAAAAAAAAAAAAAAAAAAAAATCAAAAATTCGAAAGGGAAACCCAAAAGAAGAAGAAAAAAAAAAAAAACTCGGATTATTTATAGATAATCCTTAAAAAAGCATAACTTCAAAATGAATTGTTGATAAATTTTCTTCAATTAAAAGTTGGAATTATTTAATTGTAAAGTGATATGTGAAAAAAATTTATGTTATGAAAAGCAATCAAAAAAGAATTATCGATATTGTCTATAAAGTTTTGCTCATGGTAAAATAAAAAAATAGTTCAATAAATTACGTAAAAATTCATAAATAAAAATTCATGAAGATGTAAAAACGAAGGACAAATTTTTTATTGATTTTATTAATAAAGCAAATTTCATTTCATTTTACTCTTCTTTTTCTAATCATAATTGTTTCAATAGTGATTATAATATGTGTACAAACTATACACATCCGTTTAAAATAAAAATTAAAAATATTTAACTTCCTAATTTTTGTAACATCAATAAAAATGGCTCATTTTTTAGTGCGAACTTTCCATGATTATTCATTGAGAATATCGTGATTTAAAAAAAATCAAAATAAAATTTTTAAAAATACAAATTCCAGTTGAATATTTTTTATCAATTATTCTGAAAGTTCGTTCCATAGTTCCACAGTTCTGAAACAAAATATAATAATAAATAAATAAATAAACAACAATAAAACAATGCCAAAATATTGTTAAATTCAAATCGGTTTTACATTTCAAAAGTTCATGTTATCGTATATATTTTCTAAAAAGCTTTGATATTTCTACTAAAGGTAGCAGAAACAATAGCATGATAATGGATAGCATATCCATTAATCATAATTTTGTAAACAATAGCAAAATTATAGCTACATAGCATATATAATTAATTATGTTCACATCAATTTTTAATCGTTATTATTTTTTTTTACATTTAAGGAACAATAATGTCCTTGATTGTGGTCATGAGAGTCATATCCGGAACTGTATACCAGTAGGTTCTAAATAACAAATAATTCTTACTTGTGACCCAGAATAGAATTATAGCAATATATTGAAAATTATCCGGTGTTTTTTAAACGAAAAACGTAATTTTTGAAAAAATCGTTGATAAAAAAAGTATAAAAAAATTGCTGATAAAAAGTATAAAAAAATTGCTGATAAAAAAATATAATTTTAAAATAATGAATGAAATTTTGATTATAAAAAGCAATATTGAAAATAAAGGAATCACTGCTATGTAGCCATAGCTACATAGCATCTATAACTAATTATGTTCACATCAATTTTTAATCGTTATTATTTTTTTTTTTTTACTTTTAAGGAACAATAATGTCCTTGAGAGTCATATCCGGAACTGTATACCAGTAGGTTCTAAATAACAAATAATTTTTACTTGTGACCCAGAATTAGAATTATAGCAATATATTGAAAATTATCCGGTGTTTTTAAATGAAAAACGTAATTTTTGAAAAAAATCGTTGATAAAAAAGTATAAAAAAATTGTTGATAGAAAAGTATAAAATAATGAATGAAATTTTGATTATAAAAAGCAATATTGGAAAATAAAGGAATCACTTAAAGCCATAGCTACATAGCATCTATCTATAACTAATTATATTCACATCAATTTTTAATCGTTATTATTTTTTTTTTTACTTTTAAGGAACAATAATGTCCTTGATTGTGGTTTTGAGAGTCATATCCGAACTGTATACCAGTAAGTTCTAAATAACAAATAATTCTTACTTGTGACCCAAAATTAGAATTATAGCATTATATTGAAAATTGTCCGGTGTTTTTCAAATGAAAAACATAATTTTTTAAAAATTTTGTCCCATTTTAAAAATAATTATTAAATTTTGATTTTTAAAAAGCAATATTGGAAAATAAAAGAATCACTTAAAGACATAGCTGCATGGCATCTATAATTAATTATGTTCACGTCAATTTTTAATCTTTTTTTTTTTTTTTTTACTTTTAAGGAACAATAATGTCCTTGATTGTGGTTTTGAGAGTCATATCCGAACTGTATACCAGTATGCCCTAAATAACAGATAAACTCTTACTTGTGACCCAAAATGTCGCCATCTATATTATCCCAGTTCCGGTTGACGTCATGCACAACAGTTTATTGAAACAGATACTGTTATTTGCTTGCTTTTTTTTATTCTGAATCACATCCAGATTCTGCTTTTAGCCGCAGACCAGCAGAAAAAAAAGACAATCCTCGACATCCGGTCTAACGGATACGACAAGAGCTGCAAAAATTTCCAAATATCCGGTGCGAACCTTGTCACTTCCTTTTTCAAACTCATATCGTGCGGTGACCCTTCGACTCCAATGAGAGAGAGAAAAAAAAAGAACTAACACTTCTTCGTGGTCTTATTTTATCGTTTGCTGGCATTGAAAAAATGGTTACGTAACGACCAAGAAAAGAATTCAGATTTATTCGTAAAATGAATTTTTTTTTTTTTACTTAATAAGGCGGACTTGCAAACTTTTATTTTGTCATTGTCATGTCTGAGAATTGAATAAAATCAGACCTTGAATTTTTTGAAAAAATGGATACTTAATTTTTGTTAAAATTTACATTGATAATGAAATTTTATCTGATGTAGGTAGTTTTAAAAATAAATGTTATGGTAATTTTTGCTCAAGATTAATTTTGAAGACATCTTTTTCAATTTTATTTTTTTATTTATATTGCTTAGAGAATTGAATTTATTTAGTTATGGCCCATGATTAATTGATTTGATTAATTACTGATTAATTTATTAAATAAGTTAATTTAACAAATTAAGTTAACTAATTAATTAATTAATTTAATAATAAATTAATTTATTAATAAATAAATTAATTAATTTATTAATCAATTAATAAATTAATTAATTGATTGAATTAATAGTGCAATAATAAATTTTTTGTGGAATTTTATTCACCCACAAGAATGACATTGCGCAAATGATTCATGGATATTTTTTTGTACCTTTAATTCTAAAAAAAATTTTTAAAATATATTTTTTAGAACATATAAAACTAATTTCTGTAATTTGCTCGGGGCCACAAATTTCGGGTTCGAGTCCCGGCGGTATCATGGATGTTTGTAGTGATTCGGAATCCACTTTAAACCGTAGGTCCCGGTCTAATATGACTGTAGAGCGTTAGACGTAGGGGGACAAGCTACCACATAAAAAAGAAAACATCTCCTGTCTCGAAATCTGTCAATAGGCAGACGGCCTTGGCCTATCATGGGACTGTTACTCCAATGAAAAAAAGAAGAATTTCTACTATAATTCCATGAAAAACAATTTTTTTAGGTCAGATAAAATATTTGTTATTGCATAAAATACATTTTTTAATCATATAATATATTGTGTATATTTGTTCGTATTGCTCTAAAGAACAATATGTAACTAAAAAAAAATTAACTTAATTAAAGTTAATTTAATTTGGAGACTCTGTTAGATAATCTGTTGATCCTATTTGGTTAACATATTTATTAAAATAATAAGAAACATACTTCTAATTTCAAGTAGGTGTTTAAATGTGGAACATGGAGCATCAGATTTATGTTGAAATAACAAAATAATAGTGGAATAAGAGATTCATATGGGATATACACGAAATAAAAAAAATTTGATTCAGGATTGAAATAGATTAACATTTCTGTGCTCCTTATAGACAAAATTTTTGTTGAACATTGTGTTCAACAAAGGGGGCCTGAATGGTCGAGGGGCTAGCGCTCTGGCGCTCGGTACCACAGGTTTCGGTTAGAATCGGCGGTGCCATGGATGTTTGTAATGGTTCGGAATCCACTTTAAGCGGTAGGTCCCGGTCTCCTATGACTGTAAGAGCGTCACGAAGCAGAAGTCAGATTTCTACCTACGGGTGATCCATCAGAACAGAAGCTGCACGCCTTTTCCATGAGGGATACAACAACAACTGATTTTATATGTCTTTTAGATTGCCGTATTTAACAGAATGTGCAAGGAAACTTTTGTAAAACAACTGGTGCACATTCTTTATGAATGTTTACAAAGTGACATTAATTACAAAATTTTAAAACTTGAACGTTATTTTCACAGTAATCTTTTCCTTTCAATTTATTTATTTATTGAAGTATTAAATATCTACGAACAGAACTGAACTTGGTTTAACTGATTTTCATTGATAAATTGTATATTTTAGAAAAGTTTCAATTCATTTTATTCTTAACTTTAATAAAGCATTTTATTTGATAAGTTTATAAATATTACCAAGGTGGCTTTTATTTTTATTTTTAGGCATTTCTTTAAGCATTGCGAATTTTAAAATAAAACATAATTGTTTTCATTCTTCTATATACTACAATTAAATTTCAATGTTCAAGATATAGAATTGGCGTATTCATATTATTTTTAAAACATACTAATTAATAAACTATGCAGACAGAAATTACAAATTGCTTGATCTGTCGAAAATTGATTTTATTCTGTGTTATATTAAATTATTATTTTCTATTTGAAATATATTTTATTACTTGAAACAATAAAATTTAAAAATGATTCTGTATTATTGTAAAGCCCATACATACAAAGTCAAACAATAATGCAACAAGTCAAAATATAGAAAATACAATAGAAACAATTAATTTTTTCATTTTTCACTACACTAATATAAATTCTCTGACTTCAATTTCGTGTGAAATATTTTGTAGTTATTCTGTTTATATATATATATATATATATATAATTTGTATAAATGTGATACACTGAGATTAAACTAGCGTTCGTGGAATTTACTTTCCTCCTTAGTGAAGTAAGACCAAATGTACCTATCTTTTATTTTTCCACGAATTTCTTTACAAAGCTAAACTCTTCTTCTCAAAATATGATTGAGGATACACTCTTTCTAAGAGTAATATATGAAGGTACATATTATGAACAGTAATATTCATTTATAAACTAGAGGCCATTTGTTTTGCAAAGACATTTGTAGGAGATATTTGTTTGCAAACATTATCACATGGTATTGATACAGTACAAACAAAATAGAAGACTCTTATAAATAATGCAGTTGCTGAAAAACCAAAATTAGAATTTGCAATTTCATTATTTGGAGAGGGATTAATCAGTATTCTTAATTAAATTTTGCAAACCTTTTGAAGTGATAGTTCATACAAATTAAGCCTATAGTTTAGCTTACCTTAGTTTAGCTTATGGCGGTAAGTTTAAAGTACCTATAAGAATTAACGATTTTCTTAATTAGATTATAACGATTATATGACATTTAAATATTTTATATTGAAATCACTGATACAATTAAGGCTATTTTAATTCATTATTTACATTTATAGGAGAAAGAAATACTAGATTTTAGCAAGGACCGGTAAAAATAGAATTACCGAATTGTATTTTTATTTATACAATCACAAAAATACCTTGCAATCTTTTCCAACAACACGGCACCCTATGTGAAACTCTATGTGTTCTCATTATATTGCACATATACTGAGCCCAATAACTATATTATCTGTTTATAATACCATATAATCGCGCAAGCGCAGCATCAGCAAATAACAGTCAAGCTCATACATATATGCACTTGCCACTTAGCACGTAGGAAAATTCTCGCTACTGGTACATTTGGTAGCATGGTGCTACGTTTCATTGTTTATATCAATTAAGAATTCTTTGTAGTAATTAGATAATTGTGTTTCTTACTACCAAATACATATCGTACTGGTTAAATGGATTTTAAATGTAACCCATCATGAATAATTCGAAAAGAAATCAGATTTATTGATTTCAAAGAGAAATGTATCTGATTGTTTTGCAGTTATATAGTACCATGTTGATTAGAAAAGTAACATGGAAAGGTATTTCAAAATAGTTCATTCAAATTTTGATGCCAACTATCTTGTGCGCCCCGAAATAAGAATAAAAAGGATATCTTCCTTAAAATAAGATATTACCAAATAACAAATTATTTTTGCTGAAACTTTGGCAGCAACCGCATCATTTAAAATCTCAAATTTTATTTAACTAATTAGAGAAAACCATAAACAGATGAGGATTTAATAAAAGAAGCCATGTCATAAGCTTTATTATTATAAGCTCTAATTATAAGCTGTAATCATTTGAAGCATTTAAAATAAATCAGAAATAATTTCTATTGATAAATGATTTCTATTGCAATTGTCAGCCAGATCAGAAGAAATAAACGATTTCCGATGTTTAGGAAACAAAGTTATCAAATGACATGAAAAAATGCAATTTCTTAATGCTACATTTGGATGAATCAACTGATATTATGTAATCATAGTAGTCAATATACATGGTCTATATATTAGTACATACTATATAATCAGGGCTGGATTTTCCTATAGGCTTCAGCCTAAGGTCTCAAGATCAAGAGGGCCTACATTCAAATAGTTAGCAAAATTGTAATTACACTATTCTAAAAACAGTAAAACAATGAATCAAAAATAAGGAGAAATTCTACACATATGACTAATAAAAAAAGCATAATAAGTAATTTACAAACTTAAAAATGGGAGGTGAAAGGGCCTCATAAGTGGAATAGCCTACGGCCTCTTTTCATCTAAATCCGGCCTTGTATATAATCATAGTCTATACTATAGTAGTATCTTTATAATCACAGTCTATACTATAGTAGTATCTTTTATAATCACAGTCTATACTATAGTAGTGTACTATACAATCATAGACTATATTATAGTAGTACATACTTTATGATCATAGTCTATACTATAGTAGTAGTTGCTATACAATCATAATCTATACTATAATAGACATAGCTCAGTAAGCGGTTTGCCCAAAATGGTGCTGGAGGATTTTTCAAAAGAGGATTTTTTTACAAAAGAATAATACTTTTGCGTCCTTCCACTATGGGGACATACGAAGGACGAAAATTTTACACATTTAAAAATTTTTCAACGACTAATAAATTAGCACTGAAGAAGTTAAGTTCCATTACTACAGATGGCCTCCTTACGATGATTGATTGACAAACACAATGGATTTTTTGTTTTATGCAGACAAGATTTTTCATTTCTTAAATTTGTATTGCATAAATCATTAGAAACTAATATGCGAAAACTATTAATAATTTAATGTCGCTTGTAAGAAAAATTATTAATTCTATAAGATCACAAGTGCAACACAAGTTTTTAAATTTACTTTTAGATAAGGAAAATAACGAGTGTAATGAACTTCTTTTACATATTAATGTGAGATGGTTGATCAGGGTGAAGATTTATCAAGCTTTTTCCACAAATAAAAGAATTTTTTTCATCCAGGTGCAAATATTACCAGAAACTAGAAAGCAGTGAATTGGTATTTTTAACAGATGCTTCGACTAAATTAAATACAAAGTTGCAACGAAAAAAAAACAATGTATTACTGATATGATTAGAGCAGTAAATGTGTTTAAAACTAAATCAGTATTACTGAAATCACATTTAATAAAAACATTCATTAAAGCATTTTCCAAATGTGAAACATATTATTGAAAATTTGGTTTACGTCTACATCATACGTAAAAAAGTCACGGAGAATCTTTGAAAATAATTTTCTTTAAATTAATTGCAGATTAATCATCAAATTTAATTACAGATTTTACAAAATTAGAGTTTGCAAAACAGTATTGTTTTAAAATCACGTCCTAATAATAACGCTGACATATTTTGGAATTTATTTCATATCCTATTTTAAGAAAAATGTGTATTAATAATTTGTTCATATTTTACAACTACATATAATATGTCTGTTTTCAAATCTGATATATCTACAGGAAAAATATCGATCAAAGTTTAGAGATTCTAATTTATATAATTATTTAAGAACATGTAATTATACTCCCAATTATAACAAACTAGCAGAAGATTTGCAATGTCAAGTGTCACATGATTCGGAGGATTGTATTTGACATTGTTTGCTTTACATTTATAATTTAAGTATGGTGGTCAAATTTCTTGATGCAACACCTATAATATTTTAATTTTTTTTTATGCATCCCCAATAATATTTTACAAATTTTTTTTTATTGAGCCTTTATTGACACTAAAGTTGTCAACATCTGATCAAGATCATTGATTCTTGAGGACATCATTCATTGTAACTCCTGTGTTAGATTGTAAGTCACAGCCTTATTTATGTAAGACTTCCCACTACTACACTTAGGGACATATGTAACTGATTTTTGGAGTTTTTAATAATTGGTAAACATTGGGGCTGAAAATTAATGTTATGTAGTTATTTAATATTATATAATCATTTAATATTATGTAATTATCTTTTAGGTCTTATAGCAATGAATCTTAAATAAACTTTTGACAATGCTTTTCTCAAATAATATTAATAACATAACATCATTTTTAACACAACATCATTTAAATTAGTGACGCATCAATCATAATATTTTTTTAACGTTTTTATGATAAATAAAAAAGAATAATAAATGTCTCTTCGATTGCAACTAGAAGCTTCAACATTTCTTCCTTCACTTATACATGAAGCCCTTTTTCAAACTGTTGCTACGTCTCCTTCACACCAAACGATGATCATCCACTGTTGCGTCCAATGATTCATTAAAAACATCTCTAGTGCTGCCATTCCTCTTCCCTTAATTGTTTTCTCAGAAGATAAATTCACCCGGAGACCTTCAATGTCAACACCAAAGTATTAACCCGGCAATTTGTTCATTATTTCATGATTGTCTCCAACGCTTAATTACACGCGCTGTAGCGTGCACCACAGTTGCTTGATTGTCAAAGTCCACCTACCACCCACTCCAAGAACAAAAAAAAACGAAAAAGAATCAAGAAAGTGTCCCCCCTTTACGATTCAGCCTCGACGTGGCAATCAATTTGAAGGGGGCGTTCGAAGGGGGGCTGGGCCCTCAGAGAATTCGAAAACCGAGATTCCAGTATGTTAATCGGCAGGAATGCTTTGGAAAAAGGCCAAGAATTCAGGAATTCTGCTGTTTTCGCATTTGTCATTGGTCAGGTCTGAATTCACAAAATCGATAGCAAAAAGAGGAAAATTTTTGCAGGTAATTACCCGAAGGCACGTCGTCGTTCGTATGCAGAAAGATTTTTGTCTGAAGAAAAGATTGAAATTTCGTTATTGAAAAATCGGGAGGGAGAGAGAACGCTTATTTATTTACTGATTTTATTTTATTTTTTACCCCCTTGTCTTTCTTATCGTTTATTATTATTTTATTTTTTTTTAAAAGAAAAAGATTCTTCGTTCGTTTTCTTTTATTTTTCCAGTTGAGTTCCCTTTGGAAGGAAGATGGTAAAAGATGGAGTTTTTAAGATTGAGTGATTTTTAATTGTGATTGGATTTTAATAAGAATTTTTGGTAGCATGAAACAGAGAGGAGAATGGAGTTTATGAAATTGTTTGCTCCAATGCAATGTGTTTCTCTGGATATCGGTTCAGAGTTAAACTACTCTGAGAAAATATTAAATTCATCAAATAGGATTTGTGCCAAATTGATTTCTAATTTTCTTGACAATTCAAGTTTAAATACATTTTTAATCAATATTTTTTTTCTCGAAAGTAGTTTTTGTTGCAATAACCAGTCGGATATTCAAACAATCTTATAAAAATGTGCATGTTGTATATGGAAGCCTAATGACCGTGGGACTAGTTCTCGGTGTCACAGCTTTCGGGTTCGAGTCCAGGCCGTGCCATAGATTTTGTAGTGTTTCAGAATCCACTTTAAATCGTATGTCCTGGACTACTACTACACCACACCACACCATACCACATCACATCACATCACATCACTGTGCCTAGAGCTGAGTTACCGCTTTTACAGTTTGGGGAAATGATATGGGTGAGAAGAAGCCTAATTGGGCTCTGTGACGCTCTACTGTCATATGAAACCGGGACCTACGGCTTATAGTGGATTCCGAACCACTACAAACATCCTGGTACCGCCGGGATTCGAACCTGAAACCTAACCAGCGTCAGAGCGCTAACCACACAACTATCAGGCTCTTTATGTACTTGTCTAATATAACTGTTGGGCGTAGGGCTGACAACCTTACCTCATAAAAAGGAAGCATCTCCTGTTTCGGAATCTGTCAGTAATCAGACAGCCATGGTCCAACATGGACTGTAGTGCCCGGTAGTTAGTTACATGTCTTCGGACTTCATAAACAATTATCAATAAGTGGTTTTTACCAATAAGAGTTTTTTTTTCTTTAAGGATCCATTCCTGATATTTTCTTTTCTGTTATAATTTTTCTTTATTTCATATTACCATAAAAAGTAGTGAACCATAAAAGTAGTAGTGCTTCTTGTAGTTAGAAAGTAAAGCCCTATGCAAAAGTAATATACATAACTAATCTCTATTGAATTTATTTCAATTGATTACTCATGTGATTTTTAAATTCCCTTTTTCAAATACAAGTTTGTTGTAATCCAAACTCTAGCTTGTTTTTTGAGCTTTTAAACAATAGATAAATTATAAAACTTTGAACTAAATTCAATCCAGTCCATTTCAACTTACTAACCTAAACTTTAATTTAATTTTTTATACTCATTACAATAAAAAAATTAAAAGCTATTCTTTAGGAAAGTAAAATACAATGAGACATAATAATTAACAAAAGGTTATAATACTTATAAAGCTATAAAATGTTTCAAACAATTGGATATAGTTAGGTAGGTGCAATTATGTGTAATTAGTAAAAATACAATTCTAATTTATAATTAGTTACAATTAGAACTTATAAAGAAACAGAAAACTATTCACAATTAATGATATGAAATTAAAAAAGCATTCTGATGTATGGCTTATATTATGATACTTATTCTTTGCAGCTTTCCAGGATATGATCCCTATCCTACGCAGATGGACTACCAGGCAATTACATTTATAGCCTTATGAAGAGCAGCCGTAGCATTATTTTCGGAATAAAATGGAAAATCATGTATCTTTCTTAGGTATGTTTAATGCGATCTTGAATATCTTATAATTTTTTTTTTTTTTTTTATGTGTGAGCATGATGTTGTCTTAGAGTTCCATGGTGTCTCCAAAAAGTGTAGCTATAAATTAAAAAATAAGTCAAAGTATAAGTTAGTATTAAAAACAGATTAATCTTCTTGTACAATACGAGAAAATTACATTTAAAATAAATGTTGATTTTCAGTTGATTTTAAATATGTGTGTTTTAAAACTGGCATGAAATATCTGTTGTTAAATATAACTATTTACTATTACTTTATTTTATTTACTATTACTGTTCTCAACATGTAATCCGTAGTTTTTTACCCTCATTCATCTGAAGTGCCATTGCTGCAAGACCCACAGGAAGATGGGCCTCCTACTAATGTTATAGTTTCTTCTCATTTCATTACCTTTCTCTTTTATTTTTTATTAATTATATATTTCTAGATATAAAATATATGGCATAAAATTTCAATGGGCATTGACCTAAAGTAACGCTTCTGCAACATCAAGATAAAAGTGTGCCACCCAGAACTCCGCTAGAAAATAAAAAATAAGAAAGAGTATACGTTTTTATTTAAAAGAAATTAATCTCCTCTTGAAACACGAGCAAACTCTTTTCTTTTCAAAAACTTTTATTTAAAATAAGCGCTGATTTTCATGTGATTTTATTTATGCATGTTTTAAAACTGACATGAAATATGTGTTGATAAATATAAAGATTGGCCATTTTCAAGTCACGTGCTTGTGTTCATTTGGAATTATCTGGGTTTCAGAATATAAACAGATTATTATTTCAATATTCTCAAAATATTATCTAAGGATTAGTTTATCTTTGTAAAAGTTAATTTAATCTTCACTTCTCTGTCTGAATTGGTTGCTGCTTCTTGTAGTATCTGAAAAATTGCTTCTTCATTAAGTTCCAGAGTTATTAAATTTTTTTATATTTCTATCGCTATTGAATTTGATAGTTCTTGTGGGGATTCTACACTTTAGGGTTCCGATTTCGCCAAGTCTCTTTTCCGCGCCAAATGGAATCGCCAAAGCCGCAGTATTTTGTAACCGCAGCGATCATTTTGTTTTTTAATAAGGGACTTAGCGAAAAAACACACGTGTAAAAATTACCAAATGAACAAGCAGTACCCTAAAGTGCAGATCTCCTGTTCTTGTAGTATTCTGACCAATTGATTCATAAATTTCTTGGGTTATTGAGTGAGTCTTCGTGAGTCAAAGTATATTCACACATGATAAAGTGAAATGCGTGGAAATTTCGGTTCGTTAAATTCTAGGAATTTTTGTAAAATATATTGTGAAGAAAGGGCTTTACTAATCTTAAAATCAAACAATTTTTTTCAACAATCATATACTTTTGAAGCATCAAAAATATTTTTAAAACAAACAAGCTATTTTTGAAACAATTATTTGTAAATAGTGTGGTTTTTCTACATTTGTATGCCTGGTTCGAAACTCCATTTGCGATGCCAAACCGGAAGCTTATGTAATTATACCAAGGATGGGTATGATCTATGTTGATTAAAATGTGTTTTCGTTTTGATGGGGGGGGGCGAACCACCCACTTGCCAATGCGTTGGCATAATGTGCATATGCAGTGTAGGAAATTTACTTTGTTGCAATTTGATGACGCGGAATCTTTTACTGAAATATAAATTTCTGTACTGAATTTGTTACAAAATTTTTTCCATCAGAAGCTTAAAAATAATTTTAATCTTTTTTTTTTTTTTTTTTTTTTTTTTTTTTTTTTTTACTTTTTGCATTTATTTAAAAAATATTTATTTATTTAAAAATATTTCGAAAATGGATTACTTCCAAAATAAAATATTTTTCTATCTATTAAATCTTTCTGCTCTGTGTGTAAAATTTACATAAGTATCAAACATTGATTATTGCCGAGAAAAAAAAAGCATTTTTTCCATCTAATGAAACTATTACTTTTCTACGTTTTTTTTTTTTTTACTCTTTAATGGTTTTAAAAAAATTTTAAATTTCTGTGAAAAAAAATTTCTAAACATCGTTTTTTCTTTTATTTTTTCAGAATTTTTTTCCGCTCTAGTTTTATGCAGCATAGTGCCAGATCAAGACCTAAATGTTTGCAGCTGATGATTGCCAAAATTTTAGCAAAGATTTTAAATTAGGTAACATTTTTTCCAGGTTTTACTTTCTCTTCAACTTATCTACTCTATTGAAACTGTATATATTTAGATGACTATATTATACATATATTTTTTGCCTCTTTTGTTGCAGTAAAATTAAAATTGTGAAATGTGTTTAGTAAGTATATATTTTGGAAATAAACATTATCCTTAAATATATCATGCTTAAATAATTCTTCATAATATATTCAATACTATAGTTATATATAATGCAGAATGAATAATTTTTTTAATATTATCAATGTTTATTAAATATATATTATATAATAATAATAGATTTCACATATTGACATATTTTGTAAAATTGGTATAAATAAAATTGATATATATATATATATATACAATATATATATAATATCAATCTTATAAACAAGACATGTTATAGAAATAAACATTTTTGTTCAAAGCATTTTCTTTTCATATTAAACAAAATGTATATTTTTCAAAACTATTGTGATGAAATAGATTAACATGATTTTTAAAAGCCTTATCTACCATAGAAAAATTTTAATAGAATCTCAATTTTAAAAGGGAAAGTTATATTGTTGCATTTATTATATTTAAAGAAATAAAAAATATTTTTCGATAAAAATGTGTATAATAGAAGTAGGTAAAATTTATAAATCATTTGAAAATCAAGCATTATTATTTCGATAATAATTCTATTCACATGGAAATAAACACTGAAGAGCAATTGATGTTTTTCAATTAATGTTAAAAATGGTTAATATATTGTTTTTAGAGTTTTAATAACAATCGATGTGTTAAAATTAATACAAAAATATGAAATTTAATATAATGTTTTTTTGGGGTTTATTATAATATGCAATCGATGTCTTTTAATTGATAAAAATAATGGATTTTCAATATTTTTTTTAGTGATATAATATAATATTGTTAATTAAATTATTAATTATAATTCCCGGTACTGTGGATCTCAAAATTATTGCTTCCTCTTCCTTAAAAAGATTATTTTGATAAATTTGAAATTTACTAAATTACTTTATATTACTTACTTTAAATTACTTACTTTTTATAAATTTACTTTATTTTTGTTTAATTTTTCCTTTCTAATACAGGGTTTTTTATTTAACAAATAACAAAAAAAAAAAAATATTTTTTATTTGCAATTATTTAAAATTTACATCGAAATCTATAAATTTAATATACATAATATTTCATTTAATTTTTGTCCCCAATAATGAATAACATTTAAAGGATCAAAATTCATCAATATGAATGGCCTTATTTATAGGAATAAATATTTTTCAAGGCAGGATTAGTATCATAAATGATTTATGTTTAATTCTGTAGGAATATTTGTTTTCAACAGTGACCTAATAGAAGTCAAAACAGTAATAACATTTTTAAATAAGCACAACGTTGTGAATTAACGTTAAAGAAGCACAACGCTTTTTTTCTCAATTCATATCCAAAACTTCTACCACGAACTTTTAAATCCAAAAATATTCAACCCTTTTTTTCATATATAACTTATAATTCCGTATTTTATAAATAATTATATATATGTATTATGCTTCAAAATGATGATGATTCCAATTTATGATTATCCGTTTGTCACGATCCAGATTTAGGGTTTTAACTTATTAATATATCATATTTGAATGTAATCTTCATATATTAATTCTGAAAATAAAACCTGTATTCAACCTGTATTCAAAAATTCTACTACAAATCTTTAACAGCAGCAAATAGTCAATGCTTTTTTGGCACATAATTTATGTAATAATTAATGAATTTAAAATTTATGATGCTTTTTGTTCACATTTGTCCATTTTTTTGGCATAAAATTTTTATAATTTTAATAATTTTGAAATCTGTAGGGCTCCAGAATGACCCAATTTATGATGTTCTGTCTATCATGCTTCCACTAATACAGGTTTACATCATTAATATATGAAAGTATAGTCCTCATATGTTAATTTAAAAATAAGAATCACCTCGTATTCAACATTTCTACAACGAATTTTAAAATGTAGTAAATATTCAATGTTTTTGTGGAATGCAATTTATGTAATTAGTTATGATTTTAAAATTTATGATGCTCCATTTGTCAGGCTTTACCATTAGGGGTTACTGCATTTAAAATTCAAACCCTTTTGATTAATCAAAATAGTTTCCAAAGCCTTTGCCTTTGCTTAAGACTTAAGACTGACCTTTGCTTATGGGCCTTTGCTTAAGACACTGGCCCACAGAATTTTTTTCCAATGGATCCCAGCCAATTGTGAAATTATGGGCAATGAAAAAACTAATATATTGGCTAAGAAAGGAACCTTCATAGAGCAGCATATTAATAGACAGATTTCATTTCATGCGACTAAATTGTTTGTTAACTTGACTCTTAAGAAAATTCTTAAACAAGATATGATTCAACGCGCTACAGATAAGAGATGGAGAATTCTGGGGGAAGAAAGAACTATTTCAAGAAAAACAACGGTGGCTTTATTCAGATATTTAACTGGCCATATCTATTTACTTGACCACCTCTATAGAATTGGATTGTGTGGATTCTTCAAACTGTGTTTTGTGTGACTCTAGCCGCCTATGACTATTGAACATTTAAATAATTGTAATGCACTTTCTCGGTATGAGAACATGATCAAAAAAAGTACTGGAGTGCACATGAACTAATGGTTTCGGCATTTGTAAAAAAAAAAAATAATGTTTAAAAATTTGAATGGTATTTGTCTGCATTTTAATTTCAAAAATAATAATCTCTTATTAAAATTTAGTTCATTCTTTCATTTGTAAATTTTGATTGAGTAATTTCTTTAATCCTTAGATATTCGAAATATCAAAATCTAAAACTCTAAAATCAAGAAATATTTGTGGGTACTTGGATAACTTATAGAAAATATTTCTTCCAGAGAATGTTCTAACATTCTACAAAAGATATCAAAATTCAACATCCATCAGGACAAAAATTGTAAGTTAAGGTATCCTTAATCATATTATATGATTATTTCTCTTAGGCCAGTAAGAATTGCATACTTTTTCAAAATACAATGCTTTTTTATGATTCAGTACTTCATATTAATAAAGCAACGCAAAATGCTTCATATTTTATAGTAATACATAATGTGACTATTTATTTTTATCTCAAAACAGGACATCTACCAAGTTTAAAGAATGATATGTTTAAACTAAAAGAAAGTAGTAGGAAAGCACATATATGTATAAGTTTTATGTATTAATAAAAAGAATAGGAATGAATACGTGAAGATAATTTATTTTATATGATCTTGTACTTTCCTAAACAACCAAATTTGCCTAAATATTCTTGATGTAGATTTCAGATAAGAATGACATCTTTGGAAGGATTTCTTGACATTTACTTTCATAATTAACTAGTGCATAATTTATTCACAAGAGCAAATCCTCATGTTACTGGAATATTAGTGCTAGAATGACATATTCATTAATAATACGAAAGTTTATATGATTCAAATTATTGGTGTGAAAGCGTTTAAGCAATTCCATCCAGCGACTTTCGGTTAATACAGGGGTCTCCAAACTTTCCGGCCTTAGGGTCATACTGTTTACTCCAGTAAGCATCAAGGGCCAAAACCGTTTTAATTTTTCTGCCATTATCTATAATTTCTAGACTAGTCGCCGAGTACGCGCTCTGAACGAGCATACGCTTGCTAAATTGGCTGGTTCAATTACTACAATTACTATTGTGTGTATCGATACGACATTGCCACTTGACGCGGTTTCATTCGCGTTACTTTAGCTTTCCCGTTCCTGAGGGATTTTCAGGATAAGAATCATATGTTTGATTCAGGATATATACATTCCAAACATCGATATACATACATATGCGATACTCTTTACCCCAACATAACTACCGAGGGTAACCGCAGGATGTTCACTAGTTTATAATGTTAGTGGGATTCATTTCAATTATTTGTTCGTTGTTATGCTTAAGTTAAATTTTCCGCGTCTTATGCTTGTCATTAAGCTTTACCTAGTAAGGAAATAAAACCGAGTTATTATCATTCTGCGTTTTTTTATCCAACTTATTACAGCAACAATAAGCTATTCTGTCGCGGGCCGGATTGATAACACTGGCGGGCCGTAGTTTGAGACCCCTAGGTTAATACATTCCTTCCTAGGTTCCATCCCACTTAAGTATTTTGGTTAAATTCGTCTTAATTCTTCTATTGTTCTAATTATTCTTTGTTTGTTTGCTTGTTGTAATTCAGTTATTATAGGTTTCATATATTTTTTTTGTTAACATCACTGCAGTCACTTGGTTGCAATTTCGAGCGAGCTTGCAGGTTTCTAAGACTAATTGTTCCAATTTTTTGCTTGTTTAACACAATTCAGTTATTGTAGGTTTCAATATTTCGTTACATCATCACTGCAAGCAATTTCGAGCGAGCTTGCAGGTTTCTAAGACTTCAATTGTTCCAATAATTCTTTGCTTGTTTAACACAATTCAGTTATTGTAGGTTTCATATATTTCTCGTTACATCATCACTGCAATCACTTGCTTGCAATTTCGAGCGAGCTTGCAGGTTTCTAAGACTTGCATATGTACGACATGCCATCGCCACGCTACTAGGTACTATTTTCGAAATTCTTGTTTTTTAACGCCTTTTTTTTTAATTGTTATTGTGAGTTGGTTGCTCTTTTCGTGAACATTTTTTACGTTCCAAATCTGTGCTTGGGGATAACGGAAAAGGTATCATAAACCTTAGTAATAATCGGTCTGAATAATGATACTACGATACTACGCTTTCTGTACAACATTACTTAGGAAATATTCATCATGTCTTGAATATCATATATGACACATCCAGTAAAACTAGGATTTTTGTTTAGTATCAATATTAAAAATATTTGTGATAATATTTTATGCATTTTTTCACAACTACTTTTATAACATTTACATTCATAAGTCTATATATCTCAAGATATAATTGACAATGAAATATATATATATTATTTTTATGATATAATTATTTTAAATAATTCTTTTAAAAACTACAATGACTGGCTAGTATAAATATTAAAAAAAAAAAATAATAGTAAATTTTATCTCATTTTATATTTCCATACATATAAATACACTTTATTTATTTTGATTTTCTAAATTATCTGCAAGAA
Organism: Caerostris extrusa; assembly: GCA_021605095.1. Classification (NCBI taxonomy): domain Eukaryota; kingdom Metazoa; phylum Arthropoda; class Arachnida; order Araneae; family Araneidae; genus Caerostris; species Caerostris extrusa. The sequence goes on along the minus strand of BPLR01011911.1, from coordinate 63,614 downwards.
AATTGACTTTGAAATATGAGAAATTTAGCAGGAATCTTTTCTTTTTATAGTTCTAAATAATTTTAAAATTTATAAATCTAATTAGTAATGATTTTTTTCTTTGTACTTTATTTCTTTAATAAGTCAAAAAACAAAGTGAAGAAACTGTTGGTTTATGTTTTTTAATTAAGTTCCTGTATAATATAATGAAATTGAAATTATGGAAATTAATAGAAATTATATATGTATATCCTGAAGTTAAATTTGTTTTATAAAGATATAAAAAATCATGTAAAAATCACGAAGTTTTAACGCTTATATTATTTAACTGAAAATTCTACAATATATTGAGACACTAGACACTATAAATACTTTGTAGCATTTTTATTTATGGAGCAGATCGCTATTTGTCCCTTTTATTACATGTATTATACAAGCATACAATGTATTCTTCTAATTATAGTCATCACTAATATTTGTAAGTTCATTTCTTTAATAAAAAGGTATTTTTCCTGAAAAATTTAGCAATCAGAAAATTGTCATACATCTCGAAAAAGTACTTAGTAAAAGCAGAAAAACTTTTAATAGTTCTCAAATTTTTACGACTCGTGGCGCCATCTATTAATCAAACTTATCAAGCATTTGTCTGCGTTATTTTTCAGTAATGAAAGTTAATTATTGATATACACTTTTAGAAATATACAGATTAAAAATATAACATGATCAATTTTAAAAATTTTTATTAGATCAAAATATGAAGAAAAATAGTTTTCATCCATAGAAAGGAAGTATTCTTTTTTTTTTTTTTTTTTTTTTTTTTATTAATAACTGATGACCTCAAAATTATTTCAAATTCTTGTTCGGGTGGGGAAAACAAAATTGAAATGTAATGTTTGTCAAAATTCTTTTTAGTTAATAATAAATAAAATGAATAAAAATAAACAGTGTTTGAAATTAAGTTATTTTTTATTTAAATTTATAAAAGAAAATATTAACCTGTTCCTTTTATTAAAACAGCAAAATGTTAATATGATATTGCCCTGCCTAGAGGTTCGTGGCATCTCCAAAAAAAAAAGTGAAGTTATAAAAAAAAAAAAAAAAAAAGTTATTATTTCAAATAGGCTAATCTCATCGCTCAACGCAAGAAACTTTCATTTCAAAAATTTTTTATCTAAAATAAACGCTGATTTTCACGAAAAACTCCCATCCAAAACTTTCTTATTTTCACTCGCTTGCTCTATTAAGTCTTCTTTATAGAGTCTATTAAATTCTGACGGACCTCTTAACATGCTAACTATTACTATTATTAAATTAAAAGCTCAATAACGAAATTTTGTTGTGAAAAGTTACGGTTTTAGCTTAGTAAAAATATAACTAATAAGATTTTGTTCATGATTTTTGGTTATAAAAATATTCAATTTAGAGTGAAGATAGCTGAAAATTGGACATCTAAGTAATTCAGATTTAAGGTTACAATATATATATATATATATATATATATATATACATACTAGCATGTAAATTTCTTACTTTATATATATATAGATTTTACAAGAATTATTTTAAGCTCTTTAAATTTAAAAAAATATTACATTGTATTTAGTTTTTTAGTTGTTGTTTTTTTTTTCCACAAATGGTTTTAAATATTTATTTTAGTTTGAAAAAGTTTCAAAAATTTAGTACTATTTTTTTAAACTGATTTAAGTAACTCAGGAAAGAATGGTTTATGGTACAATTTAAAATTCTTTAAAATTCTGTAAATTGCAACTTTTTAAAAACATCAATTTAAAAATGTTATTTAATCATTAGATCATTAATTTGATCTTATATTATTATTACATTTTCAAATATTCACAAAATATTTTATGAACACATGTTAAACGAATCTTTATTTAGGACTTTTTAAAGATCAGAACCTATTTTAAGTGAATTAATTTTTAAAAATATCTGTTATTTATTATTTTAAATGCTTTCCTTTTATTTAAATAATATTGTGATATCATTTGTGAAAATAAATCAACTTTTTTTTTTTAATGTATTGGATTTCGAGTCCCTGACGTTATTAGGTCAGTAGCTTATGAACATATTTGATATACTCTTCTTAATAATAATAATAATAATAATATTAACCCATCTCCTTCCATTTCATTCCTGTAAATAAAACGTTCTTTAACAAGAGCAAGCGAAGATACATAAAATGTATATCTCTGTATGGGTATCTTTTTAAAGATATATCTCTATAAAGGTATATCTATATATCTACCTGCATCTTAAATACATAACAAAACAAACAAAAAGAAATTTATTCTGCTGGCCGATATTGAGGTTACTCATAAAATTTAGAATTTAATATAAGAACAAAGCAATTCAGGCAATCATAATCTTTTAATTATTAAAGTTAGATTTTTATATTTTTACTAAGCTTTAATTGTTTTTCATTTTAAAAAGTTTAACTTTTAAATTTTTTACTGAATAAGTTACTCGCTCTTAATTATTTCATTTTTATTTTCTTTTATGCATTAGCTTTCTTGAATAAATTTTAATTTTAGTTCTTAAATTTGTAAATAGAGGTGCTGAAATATTTTTCTCTAGGCACTTATAAAAACACAAGTTCTCACTCAAATTTCTAGGATTCGTGGCGCCATCTATTAATAAAACTTATCAAACATATTTTTGTGTTATTATTCAATAATTTTCAGTGAACCCTTATAAATGTTGACTACAATGGTTACAACTGAGCACAAATCAGGATCATATTTCCTTAAATTTAGAGTCACTTCAAAAGTATTTTCTACCTATGCATTGTCTTTAAACGTTTGAATTCAATAAAAACAAATAAAACTTTAAAATAATGTTTTCCTTTTAAAAACTTCAACAATAAAAATACGAACAACTTCGAAAAACTTTATTTTATTTCAAAGCATTTTCAAAAATTTTTGCTTTGAAAAAAATCTGAAATTAAAAAAAAAAATAGTAAGTTCTTAAATTATTTGATATTGCTGTAAGTAAGATAAATGTAACTTTTAAAGTTTATTTGTAACACTTATACTAAGATTTAAACGTCTGAAAAATAAAAATATTTTAAAAATAAATATTGTTCCAACCTTTATTTTATCAAAGTTTAGAGATCCGGCAAAAATTGGAAACTAAGTTCATTAAAATTAGATGTTAAAATAGAATAAGTTTATATACGAATAATATTAACTTTAATGTATTGTTATGATATGTTGCACAACACACAAATATATGTTATTACCATTGGGAGGTTTCTTATTTTTTTAATATAACTATTCTTGCATCTTATAACATTAATTTGCATAAGTTTCCTCTTACCCAAGCTAATATAATACTTATCAGCGGATCTCGAAACCTACTATTGCAGCACATCCAATGCTTAACCTGGTTTTTCACTGACTTTTACATTGTTTCCCGTAACCTTTTCTAAACTCATAAAAGTAATTATTTTGTTTTTATTTTATAGAGAATGTTGAAGTAACGTATACATTCACTACGTACTTAATATAAATCAACTATGTAAGTATTAACTTTTGCGTACACATATTAAGCTTTTAAATTTCAGTGACCTATATCTACATTTATATGAGTTTTTAATAATAGTAGAAAGAAAAGCAAAATTTTCTTATATTAAAAAAAAAAAGAAGTAGAATTTGACAAGATATACGAATGATAATTTTTAAAAATGAGCATAACATATTTGATAATGCATAAGTTTCTTACAACTTAACATTAATATAACTTTCCAATATGATAATATTTTAAATTGAAATATTGTTTTTTAATTTATTGGAAATGTTTAATTTTTTTAATGTAAAGGTTGTTAAGGGGCTTGTGAAATGATCCTTAAAATACTTGCATTGATATAATCACCTATGACTTCACTATATTACATCATTTTGTACTGAAATAATAGTTATTTTATTGATCGGAAACAATATTGCTTAAAATTTTTAATTTATTTTAAATACAAAGGATGTTTAGGAAGTAAAGACTCTATTTAAATATATCTCTATTTTTAAAGACTCTGATTATTTTAAATTAAAATATTAAAAATACAGAGATCACATAGTTTACATAAAGATACCTTTGGGTAAGTATTATGACAGCCATTGTAAAATGAACCAACAACAGTTTGGAGGCTTTGAAGGACATTACTTGGGAAATATTCCGTAAAATGCTCAACTCCTATCTCAGAGGCTGGTGAGCATTGTGCCCGAGGTTCAACATACTGGCGGCTTTGTTGTAGACACTGTTTCAAAAAACGAAGAGACTCGATGGTGTTTGTAATGTTCAGCATCTTGTATCGTTAGTCAGGCTGCCTGGTGAATATACGACACGCAAATGAGGGGTAGTTCCCCTTGAAAATCCTTCTGGAAGACATTTCTCTTCCTCAGAGATATTCATCCATCCTTCCCTTTACATCCATCCATGAGTAGACTGTTCATGGGATGCTGCATGGGGATCACAAAACAACAACGATTTTTAAAATCACAAACATATATTTACGACAATAAGTGTCTACACTAGTCTTGTGCAAATATTATTATACTGGACGAAAATTAGCGGTCAACTTCAGTTAAATTAAACTAAAAATTAAAGGGATATTTCTAGCAATGATACTTGACGTCGGCGAAAGATAACGTTAAGATTCGGCTCATTTCATTTGTCAACTCATTGGCTAGGAAAGGGTTTTTAGCAATTGATTTCAACCATTACTTAATAGTATTCACAGTCTTGGCGCTTGGTGTAGTTTAACGCCAGTCGATTCAACTCTCCGGAGAGCATGGGTTTGATATTAGCAGTTGATTTTAACGCCTGCTAAAAAATTCGCCTGCTTAACAGGGATAGGTTATTGAATGTAAAAAATTAATGGTTAAAAAAAACTAAAAAACACGCTTTTAGAGTTAATCAAACTAAAAAGTAAAAAATAATTGTTAGCATAAGAATAAAATGACTGACGAGAAAATGAATGTCACTGTTCTAAAAGCGTGTGCTCGACTTCACTGTGCTCGATGTCAATCGTTATAATTTTCACTAGTTTCATTCCGAAATGCAGAATTAGTTTTAAAATGTCATACAAAGCACCCACGCTTTTAGAACAGTGACATTCATTTTTTCTCGTCAGCCATTTTATTCTTATGCTAACAATTATTTTTTACTTTTTAGTTTGATGAACTCTAAAAGCGTGTTTTTTTAGTTTTTTAAACTATTCATTTATTTTTTACTTTTAGTTTGATCAACTCTAAAAGCATGTTTTTCAGTGTTTTTAAACTATAATATTTAAATGAGGTCCCGGTACGGCAGACTGGCTCTTACAATAATTTAGTTGTGAGTAAAACAAAGGCTAAATGCGATTATGTGGAGCCAGCCAGGATTCGAACAGGGAATCTCCAGGCGCGTTATCCGTTGTGCCGCTGTCTCACGTAGGTTTGAATATCTGACAGATGCCTGTAAATGTTTCTTTGCAGCTTATATAGTGTGTATGAGAAGAAGCAGATCTCAGGGGAAAAAATGATGCGCCGATCAAGATGACTTTTCAAAGGCTGTGTGTTTTAATCACTAATCCTGGCGATCCTAATCATGATAAGATAATAAACTTATCAAAATATTTTAGTGTCGTCGGTCCTTGATAAGTCTACAACGTTTAAATTAAATCCGGATCTTTTAAAGTAGGGACAAAATCGATCCCAAAGAGTCAGTTACATACATACATGCAAACAAACATACATGTGAAACTAATAAAAGCGTATTAATATAACTCCATTTAAATTTAACTCTCGCAACTTGACTGCATTATTTTTTAACTCTACATAACTTAAACATCATTAAAACTTAAAGCATTCTTATTGAACATTTCTAAATTCTACTTATTAATTTTTTTTGGAAATTTTTATATTTTATTGTTTTTTAATTGATATTGAATTATTAAATTATAAACGCATATTACAGTGAATTTATTTGTAAATGAGATTTCTCTAATAGCTTAAAGATATGATAAATTTTTATTATATCACATAAGATATGATATTACAGAATACATATATTTTTTTTCTTAATTCTAATTCTTCAATTTTATTGCATTTTTTATCGACAAAACTTGTTGTTATAAAGAATGTTAATTAAAATCGAGAAATAATTAATCTTCTTTGTTTATAATATATTAAGAAGTATTAGAAAACAAATTTCTTCTAAAAGAATGTTATTTATAACCGAAAATATGTTTCCCAGATGGATAAAGAAATTATCGATGGATCAACAGATTGATTTTTAGGCATAAATTTATGAATGCTATCTTTTTCGAAATGCATTTAAAAATGAGTTATTAATATTTCAGTGTAAAAAATTCAGATTCAAAACCATATTTATCAATCTTTTTTTAAAGAATTTCTATGTATCTTTTTAAAATTATAATTAAATTTTATTAATTAATATATTTTTTTTTTTATTAATCAATATTTCCAATGTGATTTAAAAGTTTCTAGTGAAAATATTGTGTAAAAATTATGTATCTTTTTAATATATAATTTTTCAGAAACGAAACTAAATCAAAAGGAGCTTATTTAATTATTTTAGTTCAATATACCAGTTAGAAAATTTAATTTTCTGCAGATGAAAAAAAAAAAATTAGTGTAATTGTTGAATACAAAATATATATAAACACCAAAATATAACATTTCTTTTATTAGGTATGTCGATAAATATAGCCCATGTTACAATTCAAATTAATGCAGTTGGTAGCATAATGTACATGTACGTAACTTAACTATGCAAAGAATTAAGGAGTGCTAAATTTAACGGTTAAAATTAACCTTTAATTTATACTAGCAACACCGTTAACGAAACAGTTTTTTCCTATCTTTAGTCTATACTCCAAACAAACAATTCAACAAGAAAATTCTTTTTTATAAAAATATTTCCTATTCTAAGAATAACTTGTTATATGTTACAAAATGCTAAAACATGAAATAATGAACATCTATTCAACACTATAAAACACAAATGCATGAACATCCTGGTCATATACAATTAGGTATTTGGATAACCTAATTGTATATGACCATCAACATTTTCAAAAACTTCTCATGATATTTATCCATTAGAGCTGACATTAAAAATGAACTACTGTATAAATACACTTATATATCTTAAAATTGTGATAATTGAGAATTTTATTTAAAGGAATATCCTGCATGTGTAAATATGCATGAATTAAAAAATAAAATAATATTTTGTAATCTCTATTTCAAAACTCTTGAGCAATAATTTTTTTATACTTGAATAGCATTATAAAATTCTTAGTACAAAATTAAACAACCATTTCTCAGAAAAAGTAATGGTATAAGAATAAAAAGTATCTTCTCAACCTTGACAGCCTTAATTATAAGTCAAATGCATAAGGAAGTCGCATTTTTATTAGATATTTTTATGCCTCCATAGTTAATTAGTATGCATGAAAAGTTGTTACGATAAGAAATAGTCAGATTGAATTTTGATAGTTATAATAATTAACAAAAAAAATTTTAATAATACTGGTGTTTTTAGCATTTTGTGACATACAACAATTTATTCTTAGAATAGGAAATATTTTTATAAAAAATTAACGAATTTTATGAAAATATTATATACGAGATACGAATATTTACGAATAATTTATACAAATAATATATACGAATTATTTTATTTAGAATATTAATGGATATAAATAGATTTAAATGTTTTCAGTTATGATGGTTTTAGTTATTTAGAATTTAAATCGAAAACATAATATTTCTCAAAAATGATTTTTTTTTTTTTAAATTTTTTTTTCAAAAGTTTCTCATGAAATCTATCAGATTTTTAGGGAAAAAAATGAATTTTTTTACTTGACAATCCATTGATTCTTAGTTAAAACTAATCTATATATATTTAGAAATAATAAAATAATATAAAAAAAAAAAGTGATAAAAATAAATTAAATATTCAAATATTCATAAATTATATATATTATTTATTATAAAAAAATTAATTAATTATTATATATATGTCTATCAAATGAATATTTAATTCCTAATAATATGCATCTTATTTAAAATAATTATATGGGTTGTGGCTACCGCAGATTTTAGTTTTCTATTTTTTCATTAAAAGTATAATTTTCGAAAAGTTTTTACTCGTATCTATGCATTATGATTTGTTTGTGTGGTAATCCAATTAGTAGATAGCGTCACTGAGATGTATGTGTCGATGGAAAGTTTTTCCCCATGTGTGGGAGTAATTATCTCGGAACTTTGACCCAAGGATAGGGGCAACAGGACCCCTCAGAAGAAAGTTGGCGCTTGACGACAGCGGATAGCTGCATGACTCAGCGAGAGAATGGATACGATATATGTCTATCTACACTCATGTCCATAAATTAAGGATAATTCAGAATCACACAGAAATTGAACTCTAAAATAAAAATTTCACCTGTAGAATTATCACACACATCTTGAAGAAGAATATGCAAATTACAGGAAACCACCAGATGGCGCGGATAGTACGTCACAATGACGAGAGTGTAAGAGAGGTGTCTATAAGGAATGGTGGCAATGAAGTAAAATTGTTCACAAGCACTTTAAAAGCCTTCCAGTGTAATAACCGCATAGTTATGGCACAAAGGAAACATTTGGATGATTTTTTACGTGGTAGAATTATCGGACGACTGGAATGTGAACGTACCCAGCTGGAAGTATCCGAGGAACTTGGGATCGCTCAGAGTGTCATCTCAGGCTTTGGCAACGATTCCAAGATGATGGTAATGTGAGTAGATGTTACAGCACAAGTCGCCCCCGAGTTACAACGTGAATGAGGACCGGTATTTAGCAGTTACTGCCAAAAGAAACAGAGGGAGCACAGCATCAGACCTGTCTCGTCAGCTCTCATCAGCTACCGGTACGACAGTTTCAAGGCAGACCGTATACAGACGCTTAGGGCACATTGGTCTATATGCTCGTAGGCCTGTCAGATGTGTTCCACATACCACAACTCACTGTCGCCTGCGATTAACCTGGAGCAGAGAGCATGCATTGTGGACACCGCAACAGTGGTCTTGTGTGATGTTTTCCGACGAGTCAGGTTTAGTTTGCAGTCTGATTCTCGCCGGACTTTCATATGGAGAGCGCCAGGTACCCGTTACCACCAAGAGAACACCATTGAACGACACCGTTACGGTGGTGCAGGATGGCTCGTTTGGAGAAAAATTATTCTTGGTTCCAGAACTGGCCTGCATGTTCAGAGTGTAACGATGACAGGCCACATCTATCGGGATGTCATTCTGGAACAACATGTACGTTTGTTTCGTGGCGCCATGGGTGCTGAATTTCTGTTTATGAATGACAACGCCCGTCCTCACCGTGCAAACATTGTAGACGAATGCCTTCAATTGGAGGATATCACCCGTATGGATTGGCCAGCATACTCACCGGACTTGAATACAATACAGCATGTGTGGGATATGCTTGGCCGACGAATTGCAGCCCGTCAACCGGAAATTCGGAGGGCATTGCTTGATGAGTGGTGTAATATTCCCCAAGATCAAATTGATAATTTGATACTCAGCATGCCTAGGCGTTGTAAGGCCTGTATTGCATCGTCCGGGAGACATACTCCATATTAACCCTCATACTAACCATGTTATACTGTTTTTTGTAAATAGGTTCTTTTTGAAATTTGCTCCAGGAGTAAAAATCGCAATTTTTATTAATTATGTCAAACATATAGCATCTTTTTTGGTCTTTACCTTTTGTTTAATAAACAGACTTTACAAATAAGTCAAATTTATTTTGCTTCTGTCTCTTTCTTTGCCTGAACTTCATTATCCTTAATTAATGGACATGAGTGTAATAGTGTGTAATTAAAAATGGTTAGATATAGAACATTCTGTTTCTTCATTTAGTTCCCTATACAAAGATAAAGGTAATCACATCCTATTATCTACTATTATTATAGGTAACCACAAAAAGTTTATTTTGGTGATAAGTGTAGAAATCCAATTTTAATCTTCTTGATTTCATGACGACCTGATGGCCATTTGACTAACGCTCTGGCCTTTGGTACCACAAGCTTCAGATTCGAATCCTTGCGGTGGCATGAGTGTTTGTTAGTGGTTCGGAATCCACGTTGAATATAGGCCCCGATCTAATTAAATTAGTCCAAAGTGGGCACAAAAAATGACCGCAGAGCGACAAACCAAGCCTTGATTACATGTTTAATAAAATGTTGTAGCTTTATAATGCCAAACATTATACTAAAAGCCTCTTCTGAGGTGAACCTTTAATAAAAAAACTTACGAAATAGCCTTCGAATATATGGACAGTAATGTCCATTTCCGTAAAAAATAATATATATGAAAGTCGATTTATTGTAACAATACTGATTTTTTATGGGTTTGTCCTCCACCCCCATTAACGTTTTCTGATAAAATATTTTTTATCGCTGATATATCAAAGCAAGCGGAACTGATAGGTACAAGCACATTCGGAGGTATCCAATGCGTTGGAGTCGAATCGAGGTTACAGATACAGGGAAAAACACTTTGTTTTTTGTGTGTCAGGTTCGTTACAAACTCCACCCTGAGAGGTGTTGAAGGAGGATAATAATTTTTTTTTTAATAAAGGAATGCGAGTTATTTATCGGATCAAGTTTGCTTGTTAATACAGATTAATGGGAGATAATGTGCAAAGTTCAAGCAAGTTATTGTGGATTAAAGTAACCTAATCATTGTTCTCGTGTTATTAAAACAGCAACTGTTTCATGTTATGCCTTTATTAAATATGTTGCACTACTGGAATACTCATTCTACAGGAAATAAGTCCATATCTGAATTGCATTTATCGTAGATTTAATTGCAAATAGAAGCAGGAAGGAGGTTATAACAAAATATACTAAGGAAAGGGTGGCCAACCCACATGACCTTGCTGGCCACTTTGGAAATGCATCATAACTCCGCGGGCCGCTTATAAGATTATATATCCCCATATTAGATTTAAACCCACTATAGACATTTTTGGTGTGAAAAATTGAAATGCTTTTATGTTTGTGTTTAGTATTATTCTTACATGTAAACATAGATAATATAATAATAATGATACTAAACGCACATTGTCAAGAAATATGTAACACTAAAAATGAAATATATAAATATAAACGAAATAAAAGAACGAAATCATTAAAAAATATTTATTTTACTAATGCGATATTTGTTTCTCCACTCTTTCACTTAGCTTTTTGCAAATCGATCTCAATTTGGTATTTGCACATCTTAATTGATGTTGCAGGTTAGCGTCCAATACACAGGCAATATCTGTCATATATTCGCAGGAATATTATTTTAAAATCAAAGTTAATTTTTCTCATAATTTTGACAGTTAATTTTTGAACATATGGATGTATGCATAATATATTTTTTTAATACATTGGTTTTCACTACTTTGGCCATTATAAAATAAATATATTTTTTTACAAAAGCGTGATAAATCTCATGAGGCGGAAAAATATTCAAGGGGTGCAGTTGGTTGGCCAACCCTGTTCTAAGGCATAGTGCTTGAAAATAACGTGTGAATTTTATAATCATTAAATAAATTCATTTTTTTTTATAGCTATTAAATAAATCATTTTTATGGCTGTTCGATAAATCAATCTATACAATTCTTTATTATATGCTACTTTGAACAGCTTTATTTCGTCAGAGGAAACACAAGTAAAAGAAGGAAAATTCTTGGATAATGCTTCTTGCGACACATTTTTCCTTATTTGGATATCTGTTGAGATATTGATTTGAAACAAAGAACAACACGTGTCCTTGATGGCTATAACAAACACACGATAATTATAATGTTCAGTCATTTGTAAGATCATCCTGAAAGGGCCAGACAATACATCTTTATTCACATTTACAGATTGTTCTTTCAAGTGTTATATATTTTTAAGAATGTACCTTTTAAATAGGATCAGTGGAACTTTATTTAAATAAATTTATTTTAAATTTAAATAAAAATTGATTGAAATTAATTAAAATAATGCAGCTGAATATTACATTTAATATGTGTACAACTATTTTTTTCAGAAAAATAAATATGAGTTAAAAATATAGAATAATAGGTTTGGTTTGTCTCTCTACTGTCATTTGCTCACACTTAGTTACTTAGACGTCTACAGTTTAATGTGGATTCCAAATTGAAATATTCGAACCTAAAGTACCAAAGGACAGAGTGCTAGCCCATTGGCCATCAGGCCTCTTCAATATTGCATATATACTTGTATATCATTAAATGGGTACCAAATTAAATAATACCAAAGTACCAATAAAACCAAAGGCCACAATGCATGCTAATCAAGAAAAAAAAAGACAATATGATGAATTATAAGAGGTGTCGTTCACTATTTTGAAACTTGGGAGACAAATAAGAATTCAAATCGCCATGAAAAGTACTGCATATCTTATGTATAGGGATCCTGCGACAATCTATCGATTCCAAAACCGAATTGTTTGTTTGTTTGTGACTAATCCTCAATGTCCTGCAGTGCGGGACGGGCATCCCATGAGTGATCTACTCATGGATGGAGGGAAAGGGGCAGCTTCTGTTGTGATGGAGCACCCGTAAGTAGAAGTCTGACTTTTTGCTCCGTGATGCTCTTACAGTCATATGAGACTGTGACCTACGGCTTAAAGTGGATTCCAAACCCCTACAAACATCCATGGCACCGCCGGGACTCGAACCCGAACCTGTGGTACCGAGTGCCAGAGCGCTAGCTACTCTATCACTTAGGCCCTCCGAAACCGAATTTATCGGGATAAATCTTTCAAAGGCTACTTAAGCTCACAAAAATTCATTCATCCCATTTATTTTACATCCCATTTATTTTACAGTTTAGAATTTCGGACTTTCATACAGAACACACACATTGAACACAGCATCACATGAGAATTTTTGTTTAAAACTGATTGAAAACTGATTGAAAAAAAAAAAAAATATATAAAAATAAATTAGTATAAGTGCAAACTTATGCTACTATTTCTTAATATCTTACTAATCTTCTGTTATTAAGCAACATGAATAGAATAATTGATTAAAAATTGTAATAATTTTCTTGTTGTCAAGGTAATGTACTTAAAAAAAAAATCGAAAACGAAATAATTTTTTCATCAATAATGCTTGATCGTGGTATTTTCTATTGTTATGGTTTGTTTCTGAATTAAATGAAATCAATTATAAAAAACATGGGTGCAATCAAAATTTCAATAAGGAAAAACACTTTGGAATTTATTTTTTTGTAATCAATTTAATTCATTTGAAAGCATTGTATGAGAAAAGAAAAAGTGTGAAATTCAATCATACTTTGTAGAAAACAGTGTCACCGTAAATATAAACGTAAGTGTAGCGAATGGAAATTTGACCTAAATAGGCAATCTGATATCTCATGAAAGATCATTGTATTTATCATTGTATTGTATTTTATATTGTATTTATCATAAAGGAAATTTATTTTATTTGTAATTGTACCATTTTAATTGTAATTGCGTGTTCGAAAATTGTATTTCCAAAATTATCAAGCGTATTTTAATCATGATCATTTTATAGATTTTTTGATGAAATAAATAATTACTTCATTACTGTTTTTATGAGCAGAAAAAAAACACCCATGTATATGGCACTTAAAACAAATTATATGATTGTTGTTTTTTGTATTAAATACATAGATGCTGATTTTCAGTCAATCAAGTATTATTTTAATTTTAGAAAAACAATTTTTCACATTTTGAAAAAAAGGCTGATCTTTCACATTGACGACCTAATACCGATAAAATAGCAAGTCAATTGGTTTCAAAATTTTATTCAGAGAATATCATAATACAGTTTCAAAAATATTGATAAAAAATTCGTTTCATTTTAATCTGCATCTCTACATATTCATGAACATGTGTAGGAGTGGCAGTGTGTAGGAGGAAGCACGGTTACAGCATTTTAATAATGTATTGTCCTTAAAAATTGAATATGATTTTAAATATCATTGCATTAGTTCATTTTAAAATTATCGAATACTTTTATTATATCAATAATTATACTAAAAAAAAGGGATAATGAAATTTTATTATAAAATTAAGTTTTGTCAGGATTAGAACATATGGTTTCAAACTATTATCAACTTATAAATAACTGTCTTTAACTTGAATTTATTATTTTTCAATGAACTTGAAAAAATTTTTGAAAAAACTTCAAAATATTGAACGATTCAACGTATTAAATGAATCAACATATTGAACGATTCAACGTATTGAATAAATTAACATATTGAACGATTCAGCGTATTAAACGTATTGAATGAAACAACATATTGAACGATTCAAATACTGAACGAAAATATTCAAATGATTTCAAAATATTATTAGGCATTTTTATTTTATAATATAATGGGAAACAATATTAAAAGAAACGGGTTCGTTTATTGTATTCATTCAAAAGTATATCATTAGCACCATTGTTCTATAAAAAATTTTGCCTGTCAGTTTATTTCGAAAATTCTGAGAATTAATAATCCTAATGACCGTTAATACGGAAAACGACTACAATGTGTTACATGTTTACAATTATAAGAATTCTACAGCATTAATTGCGGAAGTAAAAATTTTCAATGGGGAAAATGATAGTAGCGAGTGTTTTTACCTCAAGCTTTGTTATTCGATTCATTAACGACAACAGAAAAAAGCATAATTGAAACAGTTATCTAATGGATGGCGTTTTTGTTAAGTGAAGCGAAACGAGCCTATATATCCAGAATGCATTCTAAATTGTGTTTCGTTCTTGTAAATCGTTTGTTGAAATCCTTAGAAAAAAAAAATTGGAATGTTTATTAAAATATATTTAGAAAGAGAATGTTTAACTCGATTCTGGCAATCAAAATTTAGAAATTTTATTATAAATTAATCCTTTATGTCGACGCTATCTAAAGTGATTGAATTCTATCTAAAAAGCTCCAAAAAAATTAATACAAGTAAAATTTGTTGAAAATTATAATTATTAATGAATGTTTTACCTTAATTCTTATTATTCAAATCATTGATGGCAACAGAAAAAATGAAATGAAGCGAAGTGGATGTTTTTATCCAAAATGTATCCAAAAATTGACTTATTCTTATAGATCTTAATTATATTGATCAAGTAGCGAAACGAATCTTCAATACAAAGAATGCAATCACTGTAATTTCTTTTTAAATTTAAATTATCTGAAAAAAATGAAATGAAATGTTTTATAAATATTATTGGCACGAAATGTATGGTTATGCTTCATCCTGAAAAAGTTTAGAAGTTATATTTGAAATTAATCCTTCATTTTGATACAGTAAAAAGTGCCAAATCACATATAAAAATTCTTCAAAAATCGACAGTAAATTTTAATATATTTTGTTTCATCTTGAAAATTTCTTTGAAAATTATAATGAATTATTACCCGTAAAATATATGGATATTGTTTTGGGGAGAGGGGTTTTTTGCATCCTTTATCACTTTCAATTTTGTTTTTGATTTTTATCACGAAATTTCTTTTTAAATTTCTTTCCCGTGCTCTTTTTTAAAATTTCTTTCATAAGCTTTCTATAATATTTGTTTACAAAATAATTGGGTAGTTATTAAATAATTTAGTAAAAAAATTAATTCAGATGAAAAATTAATGTAAACTTGTTTTAAAAGATCGTCTAGTAAAAGCAAAGACCATTTTTTTCAAAGTGAAAATGAGATTTAAAAGAAAGAAAAAAATCATTTGGAATTCTATTATTTTTTTTTATTTCTAAGTATTCTGTGGTGCGCTTTGTTTTTACGTTAAATTCTAAATTTTATGTGTAACCTGGGTATAGGCCCATACGATTGCAATATTATTTTATTTTGCTTAAATACAATTTTTTATTATCTTAATTTTTTTAAATAAAACGTAAGCAAAATAATTGTGTAATTATTAAATAATTTTTATGAGTAACCTGTATTTAAAAAAAAAGTGTAATCGTCTGGGTCGATACCCAGACGATTACACTTTTTTTTTATTTTGAGCTCTTTTATTTGAGTTTATTAATGTTATGTGAAAACCCCTGACTCGGTCCATCTAATGGATGATTGTTACCAATAAAATGAAACAAACTTTTGTATTCACAATTGTTTTAGAACATTTTTTTTGTTCAATGCGTGTTCTATTAAGATTATTGTAAAGGGAAAGACATAAATAAATGGAATGATCACAAAACTATAAATAGTAAAAAAAATGTCTATTGTATTCTTTCAACAATACTTAAATAATATTCGAAATTATTCGTGTATATCGATATGAAATTATTTGTGTGCATTGTTAGTTAATTGAATTGCATCTATAATTTGATTCATGAACAGTAATAAAAAAATTAAATTATTTTCGAAGGATTGACTTTTGGTAAGGAAGTTAAACGTGAATGTTTTAGTAGATTGTTTTGTTTTTCATAAAATAGAATGTAGAATGTAAAAAGAAAAAAAAATCAGAAAGTAAAATGAAAATGTACTGAACATAAAACTATGAATAGCAAAAGGATATTCATTTTTATTGCATCAAATGGAATTTAGGAATTATATTCGAAACTAATAATTTATATTTTAAAAATAACCAATTCTAACTCGAGTAAAAAAAAAAAATATATTTTAATGGAATCTGCTTTATCCATTCTTTGCATAATTGAAAAAAAATGTAATCAACTTTGAAGTAAATTGATTTAGTAAACGAAGTTAGAAGTACAATTGAATTCCAAAATTATCCATTCTTCAAATTCTTCAGATAACTGGTACGCTAGAAACAGTAGTGGTGTTGCAATTTTTATTTATGCCGTTCTTTAATATAAGCGAGGTATTTTATTTCTGCAACCTTTCATTAAATGCTTTCGCAACAAAAGATACTTTGTTAACTATCATTTTACCCTTCATCTTTTTTCCTTTCTTCCTGATTTGTAAACTGAAAAATGATTCTAAATAGTGGGAAAAGAATAATGGTAGGTAACCAACTTGTCTAACGCTTACTGAATCCATTCTTCCTAAACTAAATTTTTTTTTATTTTATTGTAAGAGTTCAACAGCATCTCAAAACAATTGTAGAACGTAAATTGAAAAAAAAAAAAAATTGATTTACGAAAATCGTTATTCATTTTGGTTATACTAATTGGAATAGTTTTCAGTCGTTATCTTTTGTTAATTCACGGCTTGCAATTTCTTTAATGATTATTTATAATTAGGAGCTGTCACTTATTAACGGAAGTCTTACAAAAGGTTGGTTTAACAGTATTGTGTGAAAGACTGGTTAAAAAGAATTCAATAGGTAAAGGTAGCAACTAGCAAAACTAGCTAGAATTGCTTTTGCAATTTATAATAATTCTCATTTTGATTAATTGAAAAATGATCCAACATAAGAACTTTTATTTTTCAACTTGAAAGAAAATTAATATCATCAAAAATTCTCCGAAAAGACTTTTTTTTTTTTTAATATTTAACCGAGATCACAATTATTGTTAAAAATTTATTAAAGCTATTTCATAAATTTATTTCATTACATGTAACAGAAAGAAATGAAAATTAATTAATGTGAGATAGTAAATCGTGACGCTTTTAATTCATAAATCAAAGTCATTACAACTTTCCACCTAACTTTGAAGCTGAAACATCCGCAGTTTCGTTGGCAGTGGAAAACATAAAATCTAAAAATACTCGAATCGAACTACAGACCGAATCTGATTTATTATTCATTTTTCATTTTTTTAAGTTTCATTATTGCAATATATTTCATTTTAAGTTTTAATTACATTTAGAAATATATAATTAATTAATTAAGAATTTTTACAAATATATTGCTCAAATAAACATGAAATTTTGATGTGGATCATTTTGAGGTTAAAATTGACTTGTTCACAAAAATCTTAGACTTTTTCGGAATGATGTAAAAACGCTTTCTATGAAAAATATTATCCATAATTCGTTTTCTACAAAATTATTAGAAAAGAATTGTGTATAATATTTTTAAGCTAAAAATGTTTTAAAAACTTAATTTTTACTCTTAATTAAAAGCACAAATGTTGGTATCTATATTTTTATTTCAGTGAATTGAGACCAAAGACTGTATTATCCAGCGGTAGGGAAGAATACTAAAACATTTCACAATAAATATAGCAGTTCATTTGTTACTACAGAGAATAATTAAAAAAAATTTTTTTACTTTTAACCAACAATAAAACCATTATTTGAGGATATTTTGCAGAAACATTGCCTGGAAGCATGGGTTATTTCCATCTGATTTCTGTGTAATAGACTTGCAGTATACTTTTATATAGATTTATTTTCTTGTCTTAACAACTAACTCTCTACAAAGAAAATGAATAATAAACAGGGATGATATTCAGCAATGTAGAAAATATCTCCATGAGAATTTCAATCTAAAGTAAGACTAAAAAATGTTTTTTTAGTAAGAGAAAAAAATTTCTTTTTGCATAAGTGTAAATTTTGTCAATCTTACATGCTGCATTGGTATACGTAAAGTTTATTTCATTGAAAAAAAAAACACATTTCATTGAGGATATAATATACTATAAAACTATAAAAAAAAAACCATATACGCATGATGAACAGTTTTTCGATTTTCCAAAAATTGTAACTTGTTTACAGTTTCATTGTAAAGAATCTGTGACGAAATACTATCAGTTATACAGAACAGATTTGCCGTCCTGAATGGCATTTTTTCGCCAAACTGGTATTTTTACATAATTAAATATTGTTAATATTTTTTATTTTATTTATTTTGTTGTATGTCAATGATATATAAAAGATCGAAAAGTCGACAAGCTTTTTCATTTTGATAGCAAATTTCTCGGCATGATGTTGACGAGATAAGTTATCATAAAGTGCCACTACTCATTGACGTGTCGATTTCCAAATTACTCAATATAAAACATGTTCCATATATATATGACATGTTCCATCTTTCCATATTTCTTTAATTAAAAATCGTATTTTCTTTTGAAAGAAATAAAAAATAAGCAAAACGTCAAATATTGTTTACATTTTTCTAAATCTACTCTTTCTCGCTATTCAATTGAATGGTAGCCATCAACGATTTAAAATACATCGAATAAAATATATGCTGCAACTATTAGATTCTTACTTGGTGTTTTTAATTAATGAAATGATTTTATTAATAAAGAATATTTCAATTTTTCAAGGGATTCATTAAAAAGCATTAATTTTGCAAAACAATAAATAAACCTCACATTACAACAATGACACCGGTGAATTTATTTACAAGCAAAATTTAGAAATATTTTTGAAAAAAAAAAAAATGTTTTTAATTGCGCGTGCTTACTCACACTAAAAATATTTTTCACGTAACCGCTGTGACCGAATGATTAGGAGTAAAGAAAATATTAAGCCATGTATAAAAATTTTTGACCGACATATAACGAAGCTATATATTAAATTGAAAGATTCCATTGTTCGTATTCGAAATCAGTCTCATTTATTTGCCAATGCGTACCCAAAAACTAGATTGAAATGAGATATACATTGTTAATAACAATGCTGTCACCATTTCTGGCTTTCAGGTATGCAAATTGGGTTCGATATCAAACTTTGGTGTAATTTGGGTAACAAACTTCCCGTATTTCTCACATGTGGTTTTCTGTGTAACCACATGTGACCACAAAAATGATACTCGCACGATTACAACGTCATGCATGAGTGGTATTTTCTGTGTCTCCATGTATTTTTAAAATTTGCATGCTTTTTTTGTTAAACAACCAAATTTTTAAAACTGGTTTACTATACAGGGAAAAAAACCTGAAAATCTTCGCAGGAAAAACTGGAAATTCATTAAAAATATTTATTTTATGTGTAATTCTGATATAAGTCCATGAAAAATACTGGTATTTTCAAGCTAACTACCTTTTAAAGGAACTGCGTTTATAATATTTTAAAATAAAAATTAGGTTGTTTCTTATCCCGATTGGTAGATAGTAGCATTTAGACCAAATCCAAGAATCCATGTGATATCAGGGAAGGATGAAAAGATGTGTGTGTGGGGGCAGCTTCTGTTGTGGTGGAGCTCCCTGACTTGGGTAGAAGACTGACTTGGCTCCATGACGCTGATTTTTCCAATTCCTACTATTAGCTCACACTCTTCCTATATATATCTGGTTCAAATTTTCAATCGAGGGGCCTGAATGGCCGAGTGGCTAGCGCTCGGTGCCACAGGGTTCGAGTCCCGGCGGTGCCATGGATGTTTGTAGTGGTTCGGAATCCACTTTAAACCGTAGATCCCGGTCCTAATAGGATCGTAGAGCATTGCGGGGCATTGTTACTCCGCATCCGTGGTTAATCTTCAAGTTACACGCGCCCTCTGGGTAATGCAAAGTGAGTAACGTCTGTGCTGCGCTTGCCTTAAGGCATCAAGACCAAGCTGTCTATGTGTTCAGCTGCATTAGAAGAAAAAAAATTTTTTTTTTCAATCATTCATAAAATACTTTTATTCATCCACTCAAGTTCAAATACATTTTTTTTGAACTTGTAGTGGATGACACTTGATGTTAATACAGTTTTTTCAAATATTAAATCATTCATTACATTTAATTAATTATGCTTTGGGTTCAATTCCAATTTCTCACCTTAAAATCTTTGTCAGCAATTGTTGGTCACTTCTCCTACCTAACCTTAAGATTGAGCTAAGTGTCGAGAAGGTGAATGGCATAGGATAGTAAAATAATTATGTCGCTAGCGTGCCCCTCAGGGTTCCGGACGCCCCACCCGGAACCCTGAGATGTTATATTACTCACTGGAATCCTTCCTTGCAATAATAAAAGCATTACAAGAGATGGATAGAAAGAGAAATTATAGACCACCATTAGCTTCATAAATTAGAAACGAAAAAAAGATAGAAAGCGAATAAATAGTAACAAACAAAAATAATGTTCAACACCACATATAGAAAGGTAATTGGAAAATTGCAAGAAATTCGCTTTCTATTTTGCCACTTAATATTGTGATTCTGTCATATGTATATACATATTTATATTAATTGTACTTATTCAATAAAAAGTAACTAAAAATAAAATAGGAATTGACTTAATTTTTTTTTTATATTACTTGTTTACGGGGGTAGGGTTGTTAGCCTTACACCCAACAGTCATATTAGACCGAAATCTACGGCATAAAGTGGATTCCGAATCCCTATAAACATCTATGGTTACCTCCGGCCTTCAGCACAGCACTGAACTTGTGGCACCGAACTCCCAAACAATAATTTATTACTACAAATGTAACTTGCTATCATCAGTACTATTTTCGATTATTTTTGATATAATAAAAAAAATTAATGGTACTTTTCAAATATCTTTTTTTTCTTTTTTTCAAATAAGGTATAGTAGTTTCAATCGATTTATAATTATAGAGAATAAAAACAATTATTTTTTATATAATTTTAAACTGTTTAATGGTAACTGAAAACTTTATGATTAACAACATAACATAACATAATTAATGGTAATTTACCAATTGACTCAAGGTTTCCATTTTTAAGTTAGAAATTTAAGTATTTAAATCAACAAGAAACAGTATACTACTGTGTCCAAAAGTAAAACCAGTTATCAATTTAAAATTCACGGGGGATGTCATTTTTTTTTTCTTTTTAGGTTGCTGGCGCTGTCCTTGACATCTGTGTGAAATTTGACGCCAAAATATTCATTAGCGTTTGAGTTACGCTGGGGTTTTGTGAGACGCTAAAACTGATTCCGGCAATTTTTGAAATGTCTGAATTAATTGAACAAAGAACTTGCATTAAATTTTGTTTGAGGAAACGTATAGAATGTTGCAGAAGACATTCGGTGAGCATTCCTATATCGGAAAGAAATGTTTATGAGTGGTATAAACAGTTCAAAGAAGGCAGAGAACGCGTTGAAGACGAATTGCCCTCTGGTCCACCATCAACCACAAAAAAGACGAAGCTCATGTCCAAAAAAATTAAAGATTTGGTGCTTGCAAATCGTCGATTTACAATTAGGGACATTGCTGATGATGTCGGAATTTCAAAAGGATCGGATCCACGCGTCAAATCTCGATTGGCACCGAAAACACTGAATGCGCCAGCCTCCCATTGCATTGATTCTTCGTGACTTTTTCGACAAAAATGAAACTCATATCGTTCCACAACCACCGTATTCACACCTTCTAGACTATTCCTTAAACTTCTGGCTATTCCTTAAACTCAAAAGACCACTCCGAAGACACCGTTTTGAATCGATTGAAGAAATTCAATGTGAATCGCCGCGCGCTTTGAAGGCCATCCCTGTCGAGGTCCCATGCATTGAGGATTGGGAAACAATTTGGCATAAGTGCATTGTGTCCGGAGGGGGATTACTTTGAAGGCGATGAAATAAATATGGAAAAATAAATAAAGAGTTTTTGAAAAAAATAAATAATTGGTCTTACTTTTTGGGCACAGTAGTAGAATGTATAATAATTTCAACAGATTTATAATTATAAAGATTAACAGCAATTATTTTTCATCTATAGTTTAAACTTTTAATGGCAATTGAGAACTATATGCTTAACATAATTAACCGTAAATTTAGTAACTGGCTGAAGGTTACCATTTTTAAGTTAGAAATTTAATCATTTAAATCAGCAAGAAACAATACAGAATCTCTGAATTAATCTCTGAATTTTAAATTTTGAATAAATAAAAATATTAGAATTTATTATTCAGAAATATTCATATTCATAATTTTAAACTTTTTTTCTTTTTGTGTAAAGCTTATAAATTTCTTTGGTTCATTAGTGTTTGAACTGGTACAAAAAAAAAAAAAAAAAAAAATTTTAAATAATTATTATGCTTAACATTTTATTTGTTCTATTTCAAAGTTATGCAGCTTAGGTTAATGCTAATAACGTTAACGTTTGATAATGACATTGTTCGACATATAGCATGCCAATTAAATAGCTTTTACTTTTAATGAAAGTGAGTAATTAATTTTGCTCCACTTTCACTGAAATGTTTTTAAATTTATTCTTATTTGTTCAAATAGTTTTAGTTAAGGCTAGTTTCATTAGCAGTTTGAAATTTTATATATTGTTTATTTGAAATGTTTTAGATGTTAATCTGTGTAAGATATGTCAAATACTTATCGCAATGAAAAAGAAAAATAATTTCTTTTTCTTTATTTAAAAATCAAATTCAGTAATTACTTCATTATCACTGATTACTGAAATATTTTTTTAAAAAAATGTCATTTTGTATATATATATATATCCACAAATTACCTCAAATTTTTCAATTAAAATATATATAAGAAATTATTTTTTGAAAGCATTGATTTCTGAAAATCATCGTTCTTTTTTCAATGTTTCCCAAAACATTTTCTATTACTAACTGTTCTTTATTACTCAAATATTAGCTGGATTATTCGAGCATAACGAAAAAAAATTGAAAGAAAACTACAGAAAACTATCTACTACTGTCTTGACAGCTCATTTTTTTAATCAGTATTAATACATTTTAAGCTCATTAAATAACAATAATTAATTTTATTAACAGAATAAAATACTGAATTGAAAAAAAAGGAAAATTAATTAAACTACATTGTATACTGAAATATGTAAAAGAAAACAAATAAATTAATCTAGTTGGAAAAATAGATTACAATTATTTAATTTTTAAATTGCGTCTTTCAGAGATAGTCAAATATCGCATACAGAAAACAACAAGGATAACATATAGAATAATGTTTCCATATTACGTTTTTTTAAATTTTTTTTTTTTTTTATTTCAGAATAATAAAGTTGACATTATATAAAAATAAAAAATATGAGTAATTTTCCTTTATAAAGGGTATAAATATAATTTTGTAAAAAATAAATAGATGATAGTTTTAGGTAAGTATAGTTGTCGTTTTGTGCATTTATATGGCAATATGTTGTTCTATATGTTACCGCTATAGTACAGAAATCAGTTATTCTACAGATTATCTAGATAATGTGCAGATTAACTAGGGTGACCTTTGAAGTACCAAAAATTGTTTTATTTCTAAAAATAACCAAGATAATCAGCACATTACCTACTAGGTACTCATTAAAGTGAATATTAGATCTTTTCTAGAACAGGAACGTTTCTGTACGCTCAAATTAACATTTATTTATTTATTTTTCGATATCTGAAGAATCAATTTAATATAATCAAACAATCAGCAAATTAGTTCATGGAATATCAATCATCAATCAATTAAAAAAACTATAATACAAAGAATCAAACGGTTTAAAAATATTACTATATTTAACAAATGAATTTTCAAAACATTTGTTAAAATTATGCTTACTTATCAGTGCAATCTAAAGATTCGTGGCACTGAATTACATTACAATTGCGACAAGCATACCTATATGTGGTACATTTATATTTCCAGTCACATTATATTTCCAGTGCTGTTTGATGTAAAAATAGTTCTATAGCAGGGACTTCTGTCGTTAAAAATTTCTTTTTGCAAACACTGAATTCAGATAAAAACAACCGGCGACGATAAGATGTTGACGAAACCAAACTAAAAATGGAGGGAGATGGGGAAGGAGTAAGGAAAGGAAATATGAGAGAAGCAAACTTTTGAACTTTAGAGATACGGAAGTTGTTAATGTGTATATTACCTAGATAAAACGCGGAGAACTCTTGATTTCGCACATTAACGGAGCATATCAGTTAATCTGCATATTAGCTAGATAATGTGCATATTTACGGCTTTTATGTGCATATTAGCAGTAACATATATATATCAATTTGGTTTCAATGTTAATTTGTTATATATGTTTTCTACATTATAATGTCAGTGATGGTGGCATATTTTTATAATTTTTAATAATATATATTCTTTATAATTTTATAATTCTTACCATATTTCTGCTGATTCAACACAAAGACAAAGGCCTTGGATATTTCTGTATAATTATATGTATGCTTATGAGTCATTTTTTTTAATATGGTATAAGTACTATATTATAAAATGGCTTATAATAATTGTCTGGCGGCGAGTAATAATATAATAATAATAATAGTCCGAGCCCCGGCAGTTCCTTGGATATTTGTAGTGGTTTTCGGAATCCGCTTTAGACCGTAAGTCCCGGTCTAATATGATCGTAGAGTGTTGTGGGGGTAGTGTTACTTGCATCAGCAGCATATCTCCAAGCTGCACGTCCCCTCCCTCCCGGGTAGTGCTAAATGAATAGCAGCGGTGCAGCCCTTGCTTATGACATAAAAGATAGCTCTTTCTGTATTGCCAGCTGCATTAGAATATATATATATATATATATATATATTAGAATATAATTTATAATTGAATATATATTTTTGACTATGTTTGTTCTATATGTCTAATAGAGAAAACACAAATTTAAGTATATGCATAAAAATCAGACAAAGTAATATAATATGTTATATAAATAGCTTTGTGAAATTGTGTATTCTATTTGTTTTTAATTCTTTGAAGATTTGTTTATATTTTGTTTTTTTTTTTTACTTCGGAGGAAACCTTTTTACCCTTTTGGGTGGACAGCAGGAAAAATACTAATTTTACCTATTTTGTTATTACTAAATTTGCATTAACCCTGGATCAGAGTTTTCTAACAGGAACTTAAAGCGAAGTACCAAAAATCTCATTACGAATCCTCGTTACAGAACGAAGAACAATACTACATCGTCTTTCCTTTCACTACCATCAAATTACCCCGCCTCGGGAACACTTAAACCAATGAAATACAAAAAAACAAAAAGAAAAAAGGCAGAACAAAACACTTCTGCTATCTCCTTTGTTGAGGTTAAGCATGGAGTCCTACATAAGCGAAAAGTGATCTCCAGGACCGGTTGGATACGGATCACCAATTGTAATACCTCCAGATTCCAGATTAACTAAGAGCAAACATCTCGATAAGAAAAGACGCCATAATGCAACGCATTTGGAGGTGGGCCATGTCCTAAATTTCCATCTAATAATTTTTTTTTTTTTTGCGTAACAATGAGGGAAGTTAACAAAGCACCACACCCTTTCAACCTTCGGTAACCGTTGGTGAAAGTGGTGCTCTACAATAAATGAATCTTGGACAGATATTATTTTGTTGTTTATTTCCGCTCTTGAAAAGAAGGGAGGTATTTAATTTTTTATTATTATTGTGTACCCAATTGTCTCCAAGATAACGGGATACTATGGCCCCAGTATATAAGGAGTTTCAGTAATGTCCATAAGCACACCAACATTTGATTTCAAAGCTAAAGGATCTCGTTAGCTGTGTGGATTAAACGATCAACATGAAATCTATGGTAAATGCTTTCATATAGTTCTTGTAACTTTTAGTGCTAGTTGTATCTCGCATAAAACTTACCAATTCCAAACACATTTCTTGTGGTCGACAATCATGAATAAGAGCTTCTTAAAGAAACAGATTGGAACTTTGTTAAAATCTTAAACTGTTTTGTTAAAATCTTACTGCTTTGATTTTAATATCACTACAATTTCGATTTTAAAAACTTAGAAATTAAATAAGTGTTTTGAATTCATAATATATACGATCAAATGCAGTTTTTAGTGTGCTCTAAGGTGATTTTATTTCATACTGAATTTTAAGTTTAATAAATCTCAGTATTGAATAGATTTGAGCAACACCGATAATTTTTCTTGTGTTGAAAAAATGGTAAATAAGAATTTCCGAAATGTTAATATTAAGTGGCTTCTATCTCATAAATAATAATCTAGCATTTGATTTTGTCACCAATTTTTTAAATTTAGTTTTTGATTCTAAAGTGTTATTTAAATATGAAAGGCAGAATTTATGAACAATATTATTTTGCCGTTGTTTTGAGTGTTAATGCAACAGAAAAATATGCATTTTATGAAAGTAAGTTAAATCTATATTATTGATAAAATTATAACCATTTTGTTTGTAGTTTTGAATCACGTAATGCGCACTAAAATTTAGTAAGATTTCAGGTTAGGATATTAATTCGAACAATTACTGGTTTTTAAGAACTTGAGATAAATGTTAAGTTCATTCAATATAGAATGAATCATTCATCTTCAATCGTTCGTACCGTTCATCGTAGTCAATATGCAACATTCATCGTTCATCCAATGAATCATTCATTCATTTGTTTTCTCAATATAGCAAAGGGTAAAAAAAAAACCTAAAGTGCTTTAAAATATTCATAGTTTTAAATCTATTTTTTTACTCACTGTGTTGAAAATTGTACTTAGAATTGTGAAGATTTGTATAAAACATGAAATTCATGGTAAATGCTTTCTTTAAAATCTTTATTTAAAATTTTAACTTAAATGGCATATTTATATTTAAGAATGTTTCAAATAATAAGGTTTTTTTCATTGCATTCGTTTTGAATTATAAAAAATAAACTGTTATGTTTAGAAATTTTCTTTCTCTGATATTATTGAAAAAGAGTTGAATAACATTACAAAAATTACTAATAATACTTTAAACAGTGTAACTTGAATATTAATAGTTAAAAAGTTTTCTTAAATTTATAATAATAATATACATAAATGGATCATATAAGAAATCCAATACATTTTTTTTTTTCTCATTTTGAGAAACTGAAGGAAAAAAATAGTCAATAAAAAGTTAGTTTTTACTAAAAGTTTAAATTTTTTAATTAAAATTAATGCATATTTTTATTTATAACAACAGAGAAAATTCTATATTTGTTTATGTAATAGTAAAATAACCATGATGTTTTTTTTTTTTTTTGATTAATTTATTTTTAAATTGAGTTATATCAATTTAAACTAAAGTAAACACTATTAAATGAAAATTGAATTTTTAATATAATATATTAATGGATTGGAATTTTTTTAATATATGGGTTGTTTAAAAACCTGTATTTTATGTGTCAGATGACATATTTGAAATTAGTAAATATACGTAGTTATTAAATATGAATTTAATAGTGTCGTATATTTGAACAGATTCGAATGAATTATTTTTTACTTTGAATCAAGGTTGTAAAATCAGTTTTCAAAACGTGTTATAAAGAAAAAAAAAAAAACTTTTAAAAATTCAATCAAAATTACTATAATTATATTAGAATTCCTGTTATATTTTCCTGTTTTATTAATTTTATTTTTATTTTAAAGAAAAAAAAAATAATAAGATTAATTTCAGAGAAAATGTTTCCGTGTAAAGCATTTATTTGACAGAAAAATATTTTTCTAATTCTAAATGTATACATCTTTTTACTACCAAGAAACAAATGAATTCTATAATTCCACAAATATTTCGTTTTTCTACTCAAAGGTTATTTAAATTAAATTATTCATTTTATTTGTTTATGTATACCATAATTGTTACTTATAAAAATAAATAATTGTGAATCAAATTAATTTACTTTTATTCTTTTTACTCTTATTTTATAAAAAAAAAAAAAACTATGTTCAAGTTTTATAATTTACTACTTTTGATACGAAAAATTTTTACTTGAAATCAATTAAATGTTGCCAATTTATAAATAAAAAGTAATATTACTTTTCGATTTCTAATCTTTATACAATTCACTAATTAAGAAAAATTTTAATAGTATTGTAATTTTGCGTTTGCTTTTATAAGAGTATAAAATTACTTTCAAGCTTCAAATTAAAAAAAAGTAATATTAAAAAAAAAAAAAAAAAATTTATAGTCAATTCCTACTTTTTTTCACTCTATTGCAGAAAGTCCTTTATAAATAATTGTAATTCATTTTTTAAGTTTATATGGCGCCATCTATTGGTATATATATGCAACTTAAATCTGCAAAAAACTAAAATTATTTAATTAAATTTAATTACTGAATTAATATTAACATCCAGTGTCATCCACTACAAGTTAAAAAAATGTATTTGAACTTGAGTGGATGAATAAACATTATTTTACTAACGATTGAAAATTTGAACAAGATATATATAGGGAGAGTGTGAGCCAATAGAAGGAATTGAAAAAAGCTTTAAAAATATTGTATTATAAATACAAAATTAAATATATCCCATTTCAGATTGCTTTCTTTGCTCTCTTGGCCTGCGTCGCCGCTGTTCCTAGTGGTCATGGCAGTCTTGTCATCCATCACAATCCTGGTCACCATGGTTACGGACATGGTCACGGTGGACATGGAGTGAGCACCCGATACGACGTTAGAGGTCATGGTTATGGTGGTTATGGCGGACACGGAGCTGGACATGGTCTCGCATATGGTAATGGACTTGGCCATGGATATGGACTTGCTGGACATGGAAATGGACTCGCTGGACATGGATATGGACTTGGACTCGCTGGACACGGACTTGGTCTTGCTGGACATGGAGGATATGGGCTTGGCGGACATGGAGGATATGGCCTCGCCGGACATGGATATGGTGCTGGACACGGATATGGGCTTGCTGGTCACGGTTATGGTCTTGGACATGGAGTAGGTTTGGCTCATGGTTATGGTTTGGGCCATGGTTTAGGATTGGCTCATGGATATGGATTAGGTCACCATTAAATACTCATAGGTAAGAAAAATAAGATTCAATTTTTAACATTTTATTATATATTTATTATATAGTATTTACATCAATCATATATTGAATTTTTAAAGTAGTTATATTTCTAATAAAATTATTGTTGTTGTTCTGCTTCAACTTAAGATATATCATTTCTGTAAAAGCAAGATAAGTTTTTTTTTCCTTTTGATAGTATTTTTTATACATCAAAATTATAATTTACCTCTTTTAATAAGAAATTAAACTTGATACCGTCACTTTTTTTGTAAAATGTTTGTAACTTCGTTTACTTTCAATTTTCAGTTATAATAACTGCAATTTAAAATGTGATGTACTGAATTATTATGCTGTGACAAAAAAATTTATTAACATAACGTTAAACTTTTTGTCTGGGAGTTTTTACGTATTGTTGTACTGATATGTACTTATTTCTTTATAGTTCGGCGAATTCAGTTAAATGAGTGTGTGTAAAATGAAAGATAAGATTTAGAATTTAGCTTTAGCGTTACTGTTATGGCATGCAAAAAGCTTTTTTTCTGTATTATAATAGCACAGAAATAACATCAAATTATATTGTCAATGTTCTGTCTTTAAAATTAATCTTCAGATTTATTTAAATGTGTATTAAATCTTAATTTTGAAATTCGTATCCTATAAACTTAAAAGTATTATACCATTTGTTTGTGAAATCAATAATATCGCAATGAGATTATTTTTTATTATTATTATCCAATAAAATATATAAATTATTAGTATAATATAGCTTTTATACTTGTAGACGTTATTACAATTCTAATAATGTTTTATATATTTTACTCAGATTACAGAATATTTTAGATTTGAAAAATATATAAGTTAAACTTAATTAATTTATTTTTACAGGTTGGAGAAATCAAGTTGTATATCAAAACATGTTTGTTAAATGCATCTTATCTTGTTGAATTTCTCTCTTATGTACAGTCGATTTCATTAAAAAAATTTCAATAAAAATATAGTTATTTATGCACGATATGATGTTTTATTTTCTTTCTCATTAATTATTCATTTTCACATTTTGTTATGAGCATTCTCATCAAATTTGATTATGAATGAAATAAACTTGGAACCTTTCCAAATACCAAGCATGATTCATAAGTTGAATTGCATATTCCTGTCAGATGAATCTTTCTCTCAGTTGCTTAATATTTAAGACGTATTTTCATCAATTCAAAAATTAAACTGCATAGTAACTAAGTATGTTCAGACTTTATTTAGCAGAGGTGAAATGAAGGTTTTGGTATTTTCTAAAAATATGAATGAGTAAATGATATCTTAACTTCTAATTAATATTAAAATTCAAGGATACAATTCTCTTTAACTTATTTTGTACATTTTAATGGAATTTATCAATTCATAAATTCTCTTAGATAAATTTATGAACAAAAATTTAAAATGTGGAAATAATTTTGAAATAATAAATGTGGAAATAAAATAAATATTAACAAATTTATTTTACTTACGAATTATTTGATTCGTATTTTCAATTTAATGTCATTTGCTAATTAATTTCAATTATTTTAATTTATTTTAGTTTTTTTTTTTTTTATGAAAAGGAATTTGAGAAGGATATTATATTGCATTTTCTTATATAATTTCCAGAATTTCATAAGGTTATGAAATGATTGACTTCGATGAGATTGTTTATTATTGTTGAACGTTTTATTTTTTATAATTTTAGTTATAATTTTCCATCAATCATAGGTCATTTCTACTAAAGATGACAAAGTGTAACATTTGACATTGTTCACTTAAACTCGATAAAAATGGGTAATATCCGTAGATTATTATGAATTAGAAAATATTAATTTTCATAGCATTAATCAATACTAGATACCTTGATTTTTTTTAAAAATGTAAAAATTACTTTTATTAATATTACCCACATTGAATTACAATAACCATACAGAGGAACCAACATCATTCAGAGTACAGTAAACAAAGAACAGAAATATTAAGTGCTAAGAAATGTCAAGAAGTCTAAAGTTCTGAAAAACCATTCCTTCAATGTGAAACACATTGACCAAGTTACTGAAAGTAGCATATCATCGACCCAATGTGCACATATATTGTATGCGTGTAAAAAGTGCAATATCTCATGGATGGCATACCATTTAGAATGCTGGTGGTTCATCCAGAGGTAACTTGATCATTCTGATTGGTGGAATCCATTCTGGCCATTCCCGCGCGTTCATTTCCCGCCATCTTTGAGCAGACATTTTACGCGGTTTGTTGGGCACTGATGGTATGGGTGGCATCTTTGGCATGGGTATTTTGTTGAAGTCCACCGAAGAAGAAGGGTACCATTGGAAACGGTTCTTCTTGGGTTGGTTGTAGTTCTGCTGTTGTTTGTAGTAAGGATGGTAAAATTGGTAGCTGCTTTCTATGCTGTTTCCATCCAGCTCGTATGCCCACCAAGGATCATGCTTAATTACCATTTCGTAAGCATATCCGAGGGCTGGTATCAATCCTAAGAGCACCACATATATCACCTGTAAGAAATCAACACAATTATGTTTGAAGTTTATTACAATGTTTAGATATTATTAAACATATTTCTATTGCTCGAAACTGATATTAGTATTCAATATATAAGCAATAAATAATAAATCTTAAATTACACTGGTGCCCAAAATTCAAATTTTGTAACATAAAAACATTTCACATCTCGAAAAATAAATGGTTTATTGTGATGAAATTTTCCACCCAAACGTCTCAAGCTGTAAGATAATCAACTGTAATATAGCAAAATAAATAACGTGCAAACTTTTTCAAGCGATATGCAATTGAGAAGAGAGATGATGCATCTTAATTCAAGAATTGTCTATTTAGTTTAAATTATAGCTACCCTGCACAGCTATGCAAGATGAAAATGGTCACTCACATATTAAATGTTGGTAATATATTATCATAACAAATGTCAATTTTCTAAAAGCAATGGCATGTACCGCGAGCTAGTTGAAGCTATGCAATGGCTTTTCCTATATCGTTTCAAACATGGTGTAGATCAGGGGTGGCCAAACCAAATGATCGTGCAGGCCACTTTGGAAATGCCTCATAACTCCGCAGGCCGCATATAAAATATTTCATACCCGTATTAGATTTAGACCCACTATAGACATTTTTTGGAGCGATAAATTGAAACATAATGAGTAATTATTTTTGCGTTTACTATTATTCTTACATGTAAACATAGATATAAACATAGATAATAAAATAGTAATGATACTAAACGTACATTGTATATAATACTAAAAATGAAATATAAAAATATATGTATAAATATAAAAAAATGAAATCATTAAAAAATATTTATTTTACTAGTGCGATATTTGTTTCTCCACTCTTTCCCGTAGTTTTTGCGCATCGTAATTGATGTTCAAGTTAGCGTCCGTTATGTTTGAGTGTGTTTTGTCAGTTTCATTTTAGAAAAAAACGATTCGCAGATGTAAGTTGATTTAAAAGCACCAACAACTTCAAATAAGAGTCTGGTTTGTTCCACTACCCACAATCAACTATGCTTATCTAGGGATGGTCACTGCGTCACTGAGGTCACTTAAAATGAAACATAGAACCTGTTATATTAGATGTTCCAAGATGCGCGCACATCATCAAACATAATGAGTTATTATTTTTGTGTTTACATGTAAACATAGGTAATATAATAACAATGATACTAAACGCACATTGTAAAGAAATATGTAACTCTAAAAATGATATATAAAAAAATATATAAATATAAACGAAATAAAAAAAGTCATTAAAAAACATTTATTTTACTAGTGCGATATTTGTTTTTCCATTCATCATGAGTTTTCAGAATATAATTTAATTATTCTGAGAACTCATATCTGTAAACTCATAAATAAAACAGGCAATATCTCTCATATATTCGCAAGAATATTATTTTAAAATCAAACTGAATTTTTCTCATAATTTCGACAGTTAATATTTGAATATATGAATGCACATATAATGCATTTTTAATACATTATATGTGCATGCATATGCACGCATTTTTAATACATTAGGATTTCATTACTTTGACCATTATAAAATAAATATATTTTGTAAAAGTGTGATAAATTTGACGGGCTGCAAAAATATTCAAGGCGCTCCGCGGGTCGGCCACCCCTGACCTAGCAAGTTGTTTCAACTAATCAGAATTTTGAAACTAGCAACAATTAAATAAAAATTGCAATCAATTAGATTTCTAACATGAAATTAGTGTTTTATTGCCAAATATACTAATACATTTTCATTCAATCAAATAGTATTCCTACAGACAATTTTTAATACTACATATTTTAGAACATAATTTTAATTTTACTTTTATATATTCTATTTCTTTCCTCCAAGAAACAAGTATATTTTACTAATGTATTATTTTTTTAATTAAACATTTTTTATTCATTTTACTGTACATAAATATTATTCTGATAAGGAATTCTATGGCTTCCATATTACTTTCTGAATGATTCATGTCATATATCTTACAAAAAAAAAAGATACATCGACCAAACAATTTCTTAACTCTTAGATTATAGTAACAAGTATCTTGCAATTTTAAGTGAATTCAATTATATAATGATAAATATATAATGAAATATAAAAAAATATCTAATAGATTTTTTTCATGTAAAAAGTCATCATAAACAAGTGATTTCTCGTTACTACTATGTCACTAGTTACTATGTTTTTGTTATATTAGTCGAGATTTATAGAATAAATACAATTTTTTTGTAAACGTTTTTATTTGCTTACACTTTAGAAGCATAATAAAATCTATGAACATAAAGTCATTAAAAAACATAGTTAAAAACAAAAAATATGTGAGATAAACTGATTCATCCGGCAAAATTACAGAAAATATGATCCTAATATTATGTTGAACAATGGCGAAAATATATAAATACTCAGACCTTTAAAATATGATAATTGTTTTCACTTTAATTATAAACACATATTTTTGTAAACAAAAAAAAAAATCAAATTGGTAAAATGCAATTTAAGTCTATTTATATAAAAATTGAAGTTAGTTTGTTCATTTAAATTTCTATTTTTATTTCAAAATTGTAGAGGTAATGCTTGTTTTTTAACGTTATTTGTAAATGTAATTTGTTTTGTTATGTATAGATGTAATGTTTGTTGTTTAATGTTTTAATATTAATTGTAAATGTAATTGCTTTTTAATGTTATTTTAATAAAGTTATTTTTTTTTAAATATTTGGCAATGGAAATCAATAAAACGATTAGAGGAAATCTAGAAACACATTTTTGGCGACATACAAAAGAATAATTATCATCAATTATTTTTCCTTACTAAAAATGTATACAAAAAAAAAATTCATGTAAATATCTAACAATATTAATCAAAATATTCAATTAAATTATTTAGATAAAAAATTTATTATCTACAAACACAAAAAAAATAATTTTGTAAAAACTTAAACCATTTTCATCGTTTTAAAATTTATCTTTTCTAAAAACAATATTTAAAAAAAAAGAAATAATTGTTGATTTTATCTGACATGCGCGTGATTATCAATAACATTTTAATATAAACTTTTCCCTCTGTTCGGTTAATAATTATATTTGTTTTTATAAATTCCTCTTATTCGTATGTGTATTTTCGTTAATTTAAAAACATCTGAATAAATAACACATTAGATTAAAAAATTTAGGTCACAAATTTAAATTACTATGAAAAATTTTGTATTATTAAACTGAGGACAATCTGAAAATTTAATAGAATAAATAAAATTACTGGTTTCAGAGAAATTCATTAGTTTTTTTGCCTTAGCTGAGAGGTATTATTTTGAAAATTATGTATAAAAACTAAGAATGCACTTTGAAATAATCATGATAATGGGATAATTATTATTAAGTTTGTTGAATGATATTTGTATGATTCATTCTTCAAGATTACCTTAAGATTAGTTTTCAAAATTTTTAATTTGCATTTTTAGACTTAATTCATCTTGGTGTTTTATAAATATAAAATATTTTACAATTTATAGACTTTTCATTATTTATTATGATTATTTTTAACGAACCTTTTTTAGAACATATAATAATTATGAATTTATAATTATTTGTGAATCATACTTCAAGGTTATCACAAGTCAGTGTTTGCAAAGGGTATGTACCCTGTGGTATTATAGAGAAATATGTGTCCAGATATAAAAATAAATGTTTCTCATTTTCTTGGCAGTTTTTCTCATTCAAAAACAGCTTTCATTACAAACAATTAACCTTTCTAGTTGCTTTTTTTCTTTCTTTTATTCACAAAAAGTGATAATGTGCCAAAAATGTTTCCAATTGGCGTACTGTTTACGGAGTACCAACAGGGGGAAATACGCCTTAAACCTCCTCATCTTAATTCATAAATATGCTTAGAGTTCTAATTGGCTGCTTTAAGGTTACTATAAAAATAAAAGATAAAGTTTCTAAAAATTCAAATTAATGTGGTACTCAAAAAATTAAAATTACTAAAAATAAAGAAACTAAGGGCGATAACTTGCATGGTTGACAACTAGAAGCGTTAGAGTCTATGTGATTTTAAATGTTAAAAATATTTGCATTGCAGCCTATAACACTCCGCAAACTGTAGCGGCTAGTGGCCAATTGGCTAGTTCTCTGGCCTTAAGGTACCACAGGTTTCAGGATCGAATCCTGGCGGTGACAGGGATGTTTGCTAGCGGTTCGGAATCCACGTTAAACTGTAAGTTTCGGTCAAATTAGCATAAAGTGTGCAAAAAAAAAAAATGACCGCAGAGCAGGGATGGGCAAACTATGGCCCGCCGGAAGATTTTATCCGGCCCGCGGATAGAATTTTAATTTGCCGGTCCGAGGGAAATTAAAAGAAGTATATATTTATATATTATATACCCATCTCCTTTCCATATCCTTATTATATATGTATCTCCTTTCAGTACCATTCAAACAGAATTGGATATTTTTACCATTCCGTTCAACGTAAATTGTGGAGCAGTGAGATCAGATTTGCAGGTTGAATTAATTGAGTTGCAATCTAACAATCGTCTTAAGCAGTTGTTTCTAAATATGCCAAGTTACAGTTTTGCAAATCATTATCGAGAGTAAGTTTCCCAAAATTAATATCTCCACTCCCAGAAAAATCAGTGCTATGTTTGCTTCATCTTATATATGTGAACAAGTGTTTTCAATTGTGAACCATAGAAAGAATTATTTCAGAAGTAGGCTGACAGATGAGCATTTAGCCTCGTATCTTAGAATCAGTACATCTCACTTCGAACCACAATATAAGAAACTTTTAAAAAATGAAATGGCAATTTCATCCATCTCATTAACGTATTTAAATTGTAATACTTGTATATTGTTTTTAAAATTTTAGAACAATTTATCTTGGCCCGGCAAAATTTTTTTTTTTTTCGATTTTTGTCCAGCGACCGAAAAAGTTTGCCCCCCTGCCGCAGAGCGACAAACGAAGCCAAACCTCCGACTGTAAGCAGCACTTTGTGAAGTTGATCATCAAACATTAACTGAAGAAGAATTTGTAGTTATATCTCCTGATTATGGATTGAATATTAAACATAAAGAATTATGTCTTGAAACCTTCTGAATTTCTATAAAAGAAAAATGCCTGTCGATCAAAAAAATTTTGAAAATATTGCTACAAACTTAAGGTGCGTTTCATTTTATTTTTTATAGCATTATTATTATTTTTTTTTTTGTTATATTTGACTTAACCATTATAACATATTTCTCAGAAATTTGTACATAGAGGGCGTTCAATTATTTGTAAGATTTTTAATGCCCCCGACTTCAAAAAGTTTGAGAACCACTGCCATAAGTTCCAAAAAAATTTTTATTTGAATTTTTAAATTTCATTTATTTTTATGTTTTATAAATAGTAAATATTAAAACGCCTATAAATTATAAAAGTCAACAAAATTTTTCTGATTCTTATTTTTTAACGCCGCATTTTTTTTTTTCCCCCTCCCAAGACGCATTTTTTTTATAGAAAAATTCTCACAAAAAAAAAAAAAACAAAAAAAAAAAAAAAAAAAAATAGAGATCGTATAATTCAAAATTGGAATTAGTAAATATAAATGTTAAGCTTTAAAATACAATAGAGTATATAATATATGCAATTTTTAATTTAAATATTTTTCAAATAAACTTTGCTTTCTAAATTTACTTCATGATTTTAAGTGAAATTTTGTAATCTTGATCTTTTTATTTAATCTTTCTGGCAAAAGATGGCGCTCTATTAAAAGATGATGTCTTATAACTTCTTTGATGGTAGGAGTACAATGAGAATTGCCAAAGCAATGTAGCATGAAATGATGCATTTATTAGAAAAATGTTGGGTACTTAATAAAAATGTTGGGTACCAAATAATAAAGATTACAGACTTAAAAACCGCCAAGTCTGTCGCCAATCTTTATTATTTTTGGAATAAAAATATTTTGGAAGCATTTTGATTTTAAATGAAGTGTTTCATATATATTTTATTATTTGGAACAAAAATTTTAAGTGTAGATTGGCGCCAAATCTGCAGCTGCGGTTGGCGCGTGTGCTCTTTATTGGCGCAACTGTCGCCAAGGTACCGTTAATACGTGAGTACCAAATGTTGTTAGTGTTTGATAAAAATAAATATTTAGTGAGTTATTCATATTTAATAAATCATTACAGTAATTATCAATATATAATCATTACAAAAGAACTATAAACATTTTTCTAATTCTCTTTTAACTAATCTAGGTTTTAAGAAAATTAAAAAGAAAAAGAAATTAGAATGGTATATTTTTAATTGAATAAAAAAAAAAAAAAAAACATAAAATAAAAAAATAAAAAAAAGAAAATTTAAAAACACTTTTTGCATTATGTACCATTATTTAAAACTTTTATTTATAAAATAAATAATGTATAAAATCAAAAAATAAACGAAAATAAATTAAATTAATAAATTATTACACTAAAAATTATTTCTTTTGCATGTAAGATTATGAACATTTAATAGCAAATTTTTATTGTTTTATTTTGTTTTAATAGTTTTTAAATAATGTTATTACTTAAATATTTACTAATTAAATATATTTCTAATCGCGTTTTTATAATGTAAACCGCATTATTATTTTTGAAAAATAATTTTTTTGATAAAATATACTTTAGATTTTTATCAAAAAATTTTTGTGTGTTTCAGTAAAATAAATAGATCTTTAGAATTTTAATCGTGTATTAAAAAAAAATAGTTTACACCATGGACTTATAAAATATTCAAAATCACACACCTATTAGATGCAAATAGCTAAACATAAAAAAAAAAAACTATTATATTTAGAAAAACGAGAAATTTATTTATCAGACATGTAATACTTTCTTTCGTTTTATAACGAATTTTTTAACGAAATTTTGAAAGAATATTGAAATCTTAAGCGAATCTAAAATAAAAAAAAATAGATATATTTGCAATTTTAATTTTTGAATCATATGCACTATGTCATGCAAATATTAAAAATAGTGTGAAATTTTTTTTATTTAATTTAAATGTTTTCGTATTCTTTGTTTTTAAAGAAATAAATCTATGATTCCTAATATATATATTAAGAATCATATATATATTAGAATATTTCTTTAATCTACGCCAGATCTAGGCATGACTGCCAACAGTCTATGACAGGCAGCCGAATACAGTTTAGAACACACATAAAGTAATTCAAATCTTTTGTAGTATTTATAGCTAACTACATCAAGTAGTCCAGGACAGTAGTTCAGGTGGTTACCACTCATGTCAGAATTAGTCAAGCAAAGTGGGCAAGTAAAGAGGTCTGCTAGTCCAAATCTGTGAAGATGTTTCCCAAGATAATCATGTCTAGTTATTTTTCTGCAATTGGCTAACCTTACATACCTGAGCAAACCACATGAAATGAGATTATCTATTAAGAAACTCCATGTCTTCCTTTTAACTGAGTTAGAAATAATTTCACGATATCTGCCCTTAAACCTAGATGTAATAGTTCTCTTTAGTATTAAGATAACTATTGAATTTTATAATAATCAATAATTTTATATAATAATTTTATGTAATTATTTTTATATTTAATATAATAATTTCATAAGATCATTAGATGAGTAGTTAATAGGGGGTCTGGTTGAGGAAGGTTGGATCTGGCCTTCGCAAGGGTATCTGCAAACTCGTTACCCGCAATACCACAGTGACTTGGTATCCACTGCAGGGTAACATTGCCTCCACCTTCTTAGGAATATATATAACAATACCATAATCCTCAATAGCAATCAGTTTTTATTTTCAATGATATTAAAATTAATGATCGTCAATGATGCTAATATCTAACACACGAACATCACCCAGAAATAATAACTTTAATGATTTTTATCATAAATAACAATTATTAATTCCGAACAATAATTTATTTTCTGACGAGGTGTAAAAACAATTTAATGAAAACTTGTGATAATTTAATTTATTGATTATGAGCTAGAATGATCAAAACATTTTACTGTTGTTTATTGACCAACGTTAAAGTGTATCTCAAATAGGTCATCGGAAAGGGACCTAATAAGTTCAAGGAGATCTCGAATGTGGATCATCTTTTTTTACATTCCCATTTAAAACTAGTCGTTCCATATAATTCATTTCACCAATCCCATTTTCACCAACCTGTAGTGACACATGAAAAATTTATCTGATTAATGTAATGATTATCTTACGATCATTTCTCCATTTGTGTTATTAATTATGGTTAGTATAGTTTAACATTATTGACAATACAATCATTACGAAAATCGTTTCTAATTCTCAACTCTTTTTCAAACTCAAATTCAAGATATTAGGTCGATTCTGTCAAACTGTATCATAATTAACCTATTCATATTGTAACGTGTTATGCTGCTACAATTCCACAATTTTTAAAACAAGGACAATCCTCGGCTTTTCATTTCTTTTCTAACATCTTTTTTATAAAGTTCTTTTTGTGTGTGTGATGGAAATGATTTAGTACTACGACAAGGAGATTTGGTTGCACAACTTTATGTAAAGCAATCCATTTTAAAAAGTGATTCATTTTATTAGCGTGAGACAAAAATGCCCTACAGTTGCTTTCACTAAGTAGCACGCTTCTGCACTTTAAACTCGTCCGGAATAAGAACTAAATTGAAAAGTCGTGAAGAGTTTATTAAACCCCATTCATGCAAAAAGATAAAAAGAGATCTTTTAAAACCTGCTTTCATTGAAAAATCATTTACACACTAAACGTTCAGCTACATCATGCTTTGTTAAATCGTAAGATAGTAGTTAGAGTAATGCAATTGATATTGCACATGTTTCTAGTCACGGTGAGTTTATGTAAATGGTAATAATAAAAATATGCAATCTTATGTGTTTATGATCAATCTCCACTTACAATCCTCGATACAATGTAGTTTACATTAAAAATCTACGCCTAAATCAGGTTTGCAAAGATATCCTCGGTTGATTAGGTATGAATAGGGATAAGGTATGAGAGTTATTAATAAATTTATGAATAATGGATCCTGTTGGTCAATTAAATCATTTTGTAGATTTTACCTAACTTAATTATGAATTCTCTTTATGTAACAGCCTATTTACGTTTGAGGTTAAGGGCATCAACAAACTAATGAATGTTAATAACTAATCGATTTGCGTATTGAAACTTATGGTCTAAGTTTCTAAAAAAATATTTCAGAAGTCAATTTATCCTATCTTGTTTTAAATATTTTCGAATATATTTCTATTGTTTTTTTTCAGCAATGATAATTAATGAATATGAATATCGTCAGGACTTACAGATGAGGTCTTCAATTAACTATCACAATCAATATAATTACGTTAATGTCAAAAATTTATGTCACAAAGATTTCACAGAAATTGCATAGTTATTTAAATTCAAAAATCTTCATTTATCTTCTACCTTCATTATATTCTACCAACTACTCTAAATGAATTAAGCCAATTTATACGTTAAGTTTTTCAAAATATTTGCACCAGTTCACTAACAAAAAAAAATTACAATAGTTATAATATGAAATTTTCAATTTGATTGTATAAATGTGATTGTAAATATGATTTGTGATAACTACGAATTGATGTAAATCAAGAACGTTTGTATTAAATAATAAATATTAAAAAAATCAATATTTTGCCATTATTTACACAAAAGAATGCTATGTGCCTTTGAGGGAGGGAAACGGTCACAAGAAAATATTTTGTAACTTAAATAAAACATTTCACTTTATGATACATTTTAAATAAGTAAATCTATGTTTATGCTATTATACTTATTTATATTGCTGGTAAGAACACATGAATGCAGTATTACTATTGTAACATTTTATTTTTAAAATTATTTAAAAAACATTTATTTAAGGAAAGAAAGGCCTTTACTATTTTCGTATCAACATAATTATTTTTATTAATTATTCGAAAGGATTTTAAATTTACAATGCATAAGAGATTTTAGGAAATATATTGAAATTAATTATTAAAATAATTAGTATTTTTCCCCCTTTAGTCTCAGAAAATATAATTAAAATTAAATGAATAATCTTCTACTGAAGAGCATTAATATAGTTTAAAACATGCAAAAAGGCTTAATTTCAATAAAGGACTATAAGAAAGTTATTTAAAAATATATATTCTATTAATATTATCTTCTAAAAGGGATCAATATTCAATAATAATTCAATTTTTTAAATTTTTAATAGCGAAAGTGATACATTCTTTACTTCAGTAATAAACAAAACACTTCAATAAGGTTGTGGCGTTTATAAATAGCAATGCATTAACATAAAATACCCAGTCTTTTAAAATCAAAAAGTTTTAAAAATAACATAATTAATTTAACATTTCTTGAACACAGTTTTAAAATTTCAAAATTTTTGCGCTATTCTTTTTTTAATTTTTTTTTGTTTTAAGAAAATACTATTTGAAAATGCTATTCGCAATTTAAAAAAAAAAAAATTATTTTTAATAATCAAACAAGTGTAAAATTTTATATTTTCCCATATTAAATGTATATAAACACAATCAAAAACATTGTGGGAAATAATAAAATAATAACAATAATAAAAAGTAATTCATATATTTAAAAAATCAAGCATTAAATACTCTGAATACTCTGAATTCATAAACTTAAGCAAACCAAAATTAAGCTTAAGCAAAGTTTAATCTTAAAAAATTTCAAAAAATTATGACAAATAATAAAAATTCTGTGAAAATAATTCGATTATCCAATTAAAATAAACTTCTATACCTTAACAATTGAGCAATGTTTACAAAAAGCCTAACACAATAAAATTTACGCACATATATACAATGGTTTAAAGCTAAATGACTATAAAGCACACTACTTACGTTCATCTTGAAAGGCACTGTATAAATATTCACTACAAGATATCGTTACATTGATATATGTGTGGCGAATTAAATACCAGGCTTGCAAAGTTGCTGGCTTATAATCGGATCAAACAGAAGTAGAGGAATTAGCTACGCATCAAAGAAATCACTTTCTCAGATCACTACTTTTCCGAGCCTTAGTCACCTTCTTCAACAGGCAGAAGATTCGCCCAGAATAAAAAAAACGTAATTCGAATCGCTAGAGAACCCGTTTTTCTCTTGAAAAGAGTCAACAATTAATTGCCTGTAGTTGTAGAAAAAGATGGTCAAGTCGCATCACCACGTGGTCAGGGCAAATAATAGGCTCATCTGGTTTTCTCAATAGAATAGGTGAATCCAGTTTCTAGAATGGAGTGCCGTTGTTGTTTCTCTTCTTGTTGCTCTTTTTAAAAGGATGTTGCTTAGAGGCATTTCGTCACTTGGAAAGAGAACAACGGACGGTGCGAGGAGACAGGTTTTTTTTTTTTTTACTTTTAAAGGACACATGGGTAAAAGAAGATTAGTAAAAGCGAAAAAAAAAAAAAAAAAAAAAAAAAGGCGTCAGGGATTTCCTGATAGTAAAAAGAAAAGTTTTGCAGAGATTTTTATCGCTTCCGATGGTTTTTCCGAACAAAGCATTCGATGAGGTGAAGATCACTCTCTCTAGGAATCGCAACAAAAGGTCAATGGTAATTTATTTTGAAATTACTTGCTGAATAACAATCAGCCTTTTTCTGATGACACTTTCAAGAAGAAATAGTTGCGTTGCATTGTTTACGGTTAGCATTTTTTTATGATGATGATGATGATGCAAAGCAGTTGTTGCCTCAGAAATTGGCGGATTTTTAATTCTTATGATAATTTTTATCTAAATCCTTA
The DNA here is from genome assembly GCA_021605095.1 of Caerostris extrusa. NCBI lineage: Eukaryota > Metazoa > Arthropoda > Arachnida > Araneae > Araneidae > Caerostris > Caerostris extrusa. The sequence continues at coordinate 19,743 of BPLR01011911.1, read as the reverse complement.
ATTGGATACCTTCTGACTTTGTTCTTGAATAAGGAGTGTTGGTTATCTTTTATAATGCATATGAAGAATCATTTAGCTTTAAAAATTTTTTTTTTTTTATTTAGCTGTTGAAATGTTTTTGTTTTGTTGTTGAATGGATATAGCCTACCAATGGTGGATGTGAGAAGAAAAAATTGCCTTCCGATATAATTTTTAGGAGTAACTGTTCCCCTTTAAAATGTCATATGTGAGGAAAATCGGTAAACTCTCTCCAGTCATCTCGAACATGCGAGACATTTTACACGCGTTGTTTTCACCTGTTTCTGTCTAGTTCAATTTAGAAAAAAAATTACTTTTGCAGGTAAAATATACTAATATATTAGACAATACACAAAATATACTGATTTAGCAATTGTTGTGGGGTAAGAAAATAATATAAAATATGTAAATTAATTCTCTATCACAAATTGACAAGAATATTATAGCATAATAATCTGTGATTCCTTCTCGTTTGAAAATTTTTTTTTTTTTAAATTTTGGGATATTTAACGTAAATTCTCAATCCCTTGTAAATCCTGCACAGGACTTCACCTTTCTCACTTGCACATGAAACTCGGATTAAAGAAAAAAATTTAAAACCCATGGATAAAAGTGGTGAAGGTTTCTTGTACTTAAAAAAATCGCCTATGATCAGTGAGGCTAAAATAAAATAGGGAATTTTTATAGCCTTCAACAAATTAGTGAGCTTATAAAGAGTGTGACTTTGAGAAAAGTTTGAATGTGATTTAAAAATATACACTGTCTTTTAAAAAGGCTATAACTTAATTTCTTGGAAATAGAAAAGCAGATAAATTATTTAGAAAATTAGCTTCAGAATTCCGTAAAAATTATAAACCTCTGGGATGTAATATGTCCCTAAAAATACATTTTCTGTATTCACACTGGGTTTTCTTTTCTGAAAATACTATGGGAGGTTCACCAAGATATTTTAACAGCTGAAAAACGTTAACAGCAAAAATGGAAACCAAATAAGCTTGCAGACTATTACTGGTCACTAAAACTGGATGTTTTTCAAGCAAAATATAAAAAAATCATTAAAAACTATATTTTTATTTAGATTAATAGATGTAAACAAAATAAATAAAAATCGCATTACAACAGTATGAAATTTTTAATTTCATATTCGTAAAAACCCTCACCTGTAACAAAAATTTTTTTATGCAAATTTGAAATGTACTGAGCAAAATATTAAAAAAACATTTAAAAATTAATATTAAAAATTAATTTAATTAATTAATATTTAAAATTAATCAAATTTATTTACACACAAAATAATTTAAAAAGCATAAAGTTACCTTTTGTAGATCAGTGTTATCGAACATTATCCTGCCCCTTTTCATATTACAGACCTTAATTAATTAAAACACGAGGATCCAAATTTTTAATTCTTTCAAATTAATCATTATGTGGATAATGATTAATATTTATTATACTCCTCAAAAATATTTAAAAAATTAAATGCAAATTTTCAAATGGTTGGTGACCTTATTTTTAAGACTTTTTATTTCAAAATATGATGTATATCATTCTAAATTATTCCTCCTTTATAGATATTTTATCTTAAACTGCGATTTTCTGCAACCAAACCAAACCTAATAGTGCATAAATAATGGAATCTGGAATTTCTTATCAAACGGGAAGAGAGTAAATATTTGTAATTCTAATGATAATTCTTAATGTAAATTCTTCATGAATAAAATCTGTTGTTATCAAGATGTTTTAGCATTCTTTTATTTTTTACAACTGATTTAGAGCAGTTAAGCTTAATTTATTACAAAGTGTCTGAATTGTTGGAGCACTTAATTGTTAAAGAACTAAAGGATTAAATAGCAGGTAGAATTTTATTAGCGATTTCACTGGCAGACAACGGGCGTGTTTTCAAATGCTGGTAAATGCTTTCAAATGATGGCATTTAACATTGAAACAATAGATAAGTAGCGGATTCAGTGGTACACAATGCATCTTGTAGAGCCTTCTACATTGCATTAACGTTATGTCATCTAAATTATGAGAGTACATCCCAGGAAATGCATCAGGGAAGTTTGCAACCTTATATTCTCCTTCTCAAGGTCAACTAAAGACCTTTTGGCTTAAGGATTTGATTACAACATAGATATTTTAGGTTTGGCTTCATGTTGGATTTAGACCCCAGCTTATTATTGCTTTTTAAAACAAACCGTTCCAGGCCATCAGTCATAGAATGAAACTTAATTTATTTGGGTTAAATTACTTGAATTTGCTGAGCATTCTTGGTTTATCGCTCTGCTGTCCTTTTGCACAAACTTTAGGCTAATTAGACGGTACCTACAGTTTAACATGGATTCCGAACCACTATCATTCCTCCATGCCACTCAATCAATCAATCCTCCATGCCACTCAATCAATAAATTATCCATGATTCGAACCTGAAGCTTGTGTACCAAATGCCAGAGAGCTAGCCAATTGACTATCAGGCCGCTGAGAGTACTTGTATATGAATAGCCAATTTATATTATTTAAGATGAGAATCTTTTTAAAAGTTTGATTCCGCGCTAAATATTTTTTCCTTCATAAAATTTTTCTTAATTAATTACTTTTATTTTTATATACATAATATTTTTAAAATAACTTCGTACGTAGAATTGAATATATTTTAAAGAATCTACTAAAAATACTATCAGAATAACAGCGCATATAACACGGTAAAAATACATAAAACATCATTACAAGTAAATTAGAATCATAATGGGTTAATCTAGAAATAAAAATCACTAAATTTAATATTATTCAAAGTTATATAAATAGCAGAAAATAAAATTTAAATCGTTGAATGCATTTTGAATTCTTTGCACGCAATACATTTTTTTTTTAAGGATTAACTAAAAAAAATACAGCTACTCTTGTTAAACATCGTAAAAACTGTAGTAAAGGATAAATAGTTAATTAGTTTTTGCTTAATTCTTTTAAAACATTCTTACAATCTATCAGTCAAGAATGAAAATTCGCAACAAACCGTGTTACACATACTCCAGTTCAGTGATTTTCAAATTTATACCATCGGTCAAATTACAAAGCAAATCATGCAATTTATATTCCTAACACGTATGTCTAAATCGTTTCGAATGTCCAGGGACAAACCGGATGATCTATTTGCTGTTATTTTTTTCCGACTTTTCAACTGACAGTGCAACTGTGACCGAGAAATATCATGCAGAATCCTTATTGTTTCATTAAAAAACTTGCATTCACTACATAATAAGTTTGTAAATAACTTTTCGTAACTTTGTCTGTGTAAGTATTGGTCGACCACTCAAAAACGGAAGGGTTTGTAGAAAAGATCATAGCTTGCTCGTTTTCAACATTTTTATTTTTTATTTTTGTAGCCTTGGAGATTAAAATGACTGCTTGCTACTGATAATAAAATGGCTGCTTAATAGTATGATTTTCTTGGGTATGATGACCAATATTGAGAAAAACTCGTGAATGGATTTTTCTTTTTTTTTTGTATTTTAATGAAAGAAAATGATGGTAACATCTTAATCTCTAAATAAACAAAACTTATCTCTAGAAATAACACAATTCGTAATCTAATCGAAATGAAAGAAGTTTGAAAGAAATAGATCATTCGATCTAATCGATATTTTATAACATTTATTATTTTATGAAAATTTAGCTGTGCAATATTTGTGTATACTTATATTATGTAATGTGCAAAGTAAATTCTAATTCATAACACCTTTTAGTACTGTATTTTTTCAAACAGGGCATAGGATAGCACTGAAGGTTTATAAATTAGTACAAGAACTAGAATGAAATATCATAAATTATACATAAACTATAATATTTTCTTTTTTTTTTTTTTAACTAAGATAATTATATTTACAAAATAACTTATCAGAATGCATGTTAACTTATCACAATAATTTCTGTGTATTCTCTACAAATAACCATTAAACAAGAAGTAGAATGTATAATTTATGACATTTCATTCTACTCTTTGTACTAGATTCTTGCTTTACATAGAACATGCTTGCATAACATATCTGATTTTACAGAACATGCATCTAAATTTAACAACAACAAAAAAAACTTTTTATTCCTGCATATTTTCAACTTATTTCCGGCTTATATCAAAAATTGCTTTTTAATAAATCTATATTTGGTTTCATATAATATAAAAGTTATCCTATGGCATGCTTTTTTATGCATTTCTTTTTTTTTTATCCTATGGCATACTTCATTTTATATAGCAACATTTTGACTTAAAAACTCTACAAAAGTAATTTGAATTAAAAGCTCTTTGAGATAAAAAGCTCAAAGCTCAATTTTTTGCACATAAAAATATGTATTAATAATCATTAATATTTAAAGTTTATTGTAGGTGTTTAGTGACATATTTAAACCTCCCAATTCTTAATTCAAATTTCAGTTCTTAATCTAAATTTTTTAATTACCAGTTGAATGTTCAATGACGATTTATAAATTCATAATTAAACGTCTGTAATTTTAAATTAAATTGACTTATTTTCTCTACAATTTTCTATTCCTTCCACGATTAAATCCCAAATGAATTTAAATAATAAATATCAAGAATATTTATCTTTTATCTAACATAATTTATTTATTACTTTTTTAAATAATTTTTTTTAATTTTTATTATATTATATTATTTCAGCTTTCATTGAAATGCTACTTAGTATTCTAAAGATGATTATATAATTTATAGTTAGTAAACATGAATAAAATATTGTAACAGCAGACTGACTTTTTATTTAGAAATAAAAAATATATATACTTTTGGTTACCGGAAATGCTGCTACATCTTGTGAGAAAAGTCGTTTCATTGTTATTCTAGGTCAGCGTCAGTGTGTTCTATTAAGTAGTAGTTTGTAACCTACGTTACAATAATCATGGTTTCCCACAAACAATTTTTTTCTCTAATTTACTTTAATCTATGTTTTGTTTGGATCAACAATGCACTTAAATTTTGTAAAATATATTGTTTAAAAAAAAAATGGCAACATAAAATTTAGATGCATACAAAAAAATTGAAACGTGTATAACATATTTTTTCTATAGTTTTATAGTATAGTTAAACTATAGTTTGGCTTAGAAATGTCATTATTTTGAATTTTTATAATATTGTTTAAGGTGTTTAAAATTCATTGAAAATGATAAAAACACTTTTAAAATGCAAATATTTAAACAGCTGCATATGATTTTTTTTTCAAACAATATTTATATACATTTATATTTAATAAAACAACAAATTGTTTAATAAAATACGTTTTTTTTTTCATTTTTTAAAATCGTTATAAATTATTTTGTAAAACGATCATTGATTTAGATTTTGTAATAAAATATATCGCTTTTTTATGTACATCAATTATTTAGTGCTTCAATTATTTTAGAAGGATCAATTTCATCTTTGCTTAATGCCTTCAAATTTTCAATAAAATTAATTTAATTTTAAATTATGCCTCCTTAAATTAATATTATATTTGTTAAAAGTATATCATTTTTGAAGCCAATAGGTTTTTAAATCTAATTTTATTATTTTCATTCATTTTTGTTTCACAAGCATGAAATTTGAGCCATATAAATGAAATTTATTAAATAAAGCCAAAAAATAACTTACAGATTGTATAATGCAAAGAGATTTAATATTAAATTCCAAATAAAAGTTAAAATTATTATAGGATTATTTCCTGAAAAAATTATTTAAAAAAAATTCAAATTAACAATAGTTTATTTGTGAAGTGTTTTATTCTATATAGATTCTAGTTTGAAAATGTAGCAAAAATTTTAAAATTGTTAATAGTTCAGCTTAAATATGGTACAAATGAAATATTTTAACTTATGTTTTCCCAAACACTTTTGAAACATTGAAAATATTTGACCTTCATCGAATGCATTTATTCACTACGTCTACAAAAAACTTGATGTTTATTCTTTTTTACACTTATTTTAAGTATGTTAGTAATAAGAATAATTTTTTTAAATAGATTATTTTGTCACTTAAAATTTACAAATAAGTTTTTTTTTTTGTAATTTTTAGTTAAATTTTTCAAATTTAATATTAATTGCTTTTTCTATTTATTTATGATAAAAGATTTTTTTAAGAACATTATGAACGCAAAAATAGTTTTTGTAGTAGCATAATAAATTGCATTAATCATGCTTGTTTTTATTTAATTAAAATTTTTGTTATTCTTTAATCAGCACTTAATTTATGGTTAAAATAATTGGCTGGTGATAGCAGATATTAGTTATATTTTTTTATTGAATTTTTTTTTTACTCTTTATCAACATTTATTTGATTGTTATAAAAACGACAATATACTTTTTGGCAAGAGAGGACATTAAATTTTGTAGGAAATTATACTTAAAATAATGTTAATGTTTAACATTTACTTTTCAGAAATTATCGTAACTACTAATTTGTATAAAGCATTAAAATAACATAAAACCACTAAACGAAAAACGCACGATGCAAATTAAGTTATTTATTTATGTATGTATTTATTTTATTTTATTTTTTTTTTTATTTATTTTTTTTTTTGCAAATATATTGTACAATATAGAAAATTCCATCTTTGTTTTTGAAAAATATTTACTGGAAATAAGACCTTTTTAGTCAAAAATGGAAACAAATGATTTTCTGATTGAGAACTAAAAATATTACATGATGTGTTATTTATATGGTATTATTCGTGAAAAATTATTTTACAGTATTATTAGTGTAAAATAATAGTACATTAGTACATTATTATTAGTGTAAAATTATTGTAATGTATTATACAATTAGCTGAAAAATTACCTATTATTTAATATACGATTGAACTATAATTAATTATGTGCAAACATTTTAAGGAATAAGGAAGTAATTCGAATTCCATCGAAATTCATTCTTTTTTTTTCTGCATGTTACATTGGCCACATAATTAAAATTTGTACATAGTTCTAAATAAAAATAAATGATTATTATTATTACTTAACATGAAAATAAAAAATAAATACTTTAATGCCTTAAAATACGTAATTTTGAATTTCTAAATTTGCAAGATTCAAATAAATAATTTTAAAAATTCAAGCGTAAAAATTATTGCGTTATTGACACGTATTTATTTTTAAAGTAAACTTAAATATAAGACGTATTAGTTGTGAAATGATTCTTAAAATTAAAATGAAGAAATGTTAATACTATAAAATATATTTTCTAAAAATTTATATTCATAAGCTGTCTTCTATCAGATTTTTCTCCTAAAAGTTAAGAGAAAAAAAAATTTTAATGTTTAAAATTATGCTTATAAAATTTCCTTCATCCTTTTACCAATTTCTTAATGCACAATTTTCTGGTTATTTATTTCACGATGATAGCTCGTGCTGTTTTTTCTGTTCAAGGTTACCTTCAAACGAAGGTTTGATTTCGTCATGAGAAAGTCCATTTATTATGAAAAGCCAAAGGAAGAAAAAGGCAAAAAATATTTTTTAAATATGCACGATCGTATTTACAAGCTTAATTAAATTGTGTCATAAATAAAAAAATGATGGAAATTTTTTAATTGCAAATTGCAAAATTTTAATTGCTGCAAGATTACGTGTTGAATTAAAAGATATTTAATAAATTAGCAGACTTTTACTTTAAAAGAATTGCTTTTTAAAATAATTTCAAATAATAGCATTAAATAAATAAAAAAAAAAATTTCCACAATTAAAAATTATTAATTTTCATTAAAATAATTGAGAAATTACTCGATTTAATAATTTTGAAATGAAAGTAGGAACAAGTAATATAAAAAATTTTTTTAAGTCATTTCTTACATTTTTTCACTATATCGCAGAAAAGTCCTTTACAAAGAAAGTTGAAATTTTCCTCTTACATCTGGCGTCATCTGTTATTAGATACATGCAACTTAAATTTTAAAAAACTAAAATTATTATTAATTAATTAATATTTGGAAAAACTGTATTAACATCAAGTGTCATCCACTACAAATCAAAAAAATGTATTTGAACTTGAGCGGATGAATAAAAAGTATTTTATTAACGATTGAAAATTTGAACAAGATATATATAGGGAGAGTGTGAATTAATAGAAGGAATTCAATAAATCTATGGAAAAAACGCAGATTTTTTTTTTAATATCCAACAAAATCAATTGCAAACAAAATATTATTTTTGTAAATTATTATTTTAAAAAATATCTTATCATAATTTTTCTTATCATAATCATAACTTAGCATCACACTTTAAAATATCGTAAAATATTAATTAAATGTTCATTAGGAAAATTATTGAAACTATAAATCAAAATTAACTCAAAATGTAACCATATTTTCAAATAAGACTTAATATTATATAAGACTACAGTGAAATTGAGTTAATCTGATACATTTCATAATTCATATTTAAAATGAAACTATACAAATATAAATAAATATATATATAGCTATATTTTTAACGATCGTCTTTATATTTACACAAATCTTAGAACAATTTTATCTATATCAGTTTTATTCAAATTTTATTCTATACTTTGTATAGTTAGGTTAAAAATTTTTAAAGAAAACAAGGAACAATTTTGGTCAATAATAATTTTAACTAAATATTTTTTAAGTTAAATTTGGTTTTTCATTTTCAAACAGCTAAAAATAACCAAATCAAATCTTAAATACTATAGATAAAATATATACTGCTCAACAAGCATCAAAAATAAAATACCAAAAGAGAACTTAAAAATCTAAGAAATTAAAAAGCGTTTCTAATATAAGTGTAAAATCCTCTGTTTGTAAAATATGAAAACAGCAAAAAAGGTAGGTAACTGATTTGTAAAAATTATAACCTCGTCATTATTAAAATATATTTCTAAACCGAGTGTAAGAATATGGAAATATTTTTGAGTATATATTGTAGCATACAAGAAGTTTGGCAGCGCATAACAAAACATAAAATCCTTACCTGCATCCTATGCATCTCTGCTTGCGGTCTGTGCATCTGCAATCCATGTGGACACCATGTCTTTTGGTCGAGCAGCCTTATCATGAAAAAAATAAAGAAAAGAAAAGTGACATTCCCCTGACCAATCCTTGGAAATTCAGAAATAATCAGATACGGTAACATATGTGAACAATGGTATAATTTTCCCACTTTCCAACATTAGGCAGTTTTGGCGACGAAAGGGAAATGAATCTGAATCAAAAGAAAAGAAAAAAAGAAAAAGCATAATTTCCCTCGGAAACATTGTTCCCACCATAGAGTTCGCAGCTGGAGCACAGCGAAGAATTGCCACTTGAAATGCTTCAGTGAATTTAGAGGCTCATGAGCCCACGTTAATTATGGCCAGGTGAAGAATGAATTGTTTTATCTCTTTGATCCGTGTTTAATTTTACTAGGGCATGGCTTGTTGTCGGAAGTCTACTGCAAGTTCTTGTATACGAGGAAAGTAAACATGTGCTCCAAGAAGTTTATAGCATTAAAACGATTTATTCATCAAAATAATTTTGTAAGTCTACAAGTCTTGTACGTTTTCCGAAAATACGCGGAAAGTAAGCATGTGCTCCTAGAAGCTTATTACATTAAAACTATTTATTCATCAAAATAATTTTGTAAAAATATTTGGTAAGTCTTGTACGTTTTCCGAAAGTACGCGGAAAGTAAGCACATGCTCCAGAAGTTTGTTTAAACTAAAAATATTTACTACAGTAAAATAAGTACAGTTTAAACTTAATTATACCAGTTAAACAAAGAAGTTTACTACATTAAAACTATTTATTCATCAAAATAATTTTGTAAGTCTGCAAGTCCTGTACGTTTTCGAAAATACGCGGTAAGTAAGCATGTGCTCCAAGAAGTTTGTTACATTAAAATTATTTATTCATCAAACTAGTTTTGTAAAAATAATTTGTAAGTCAGAAAGTCTAGTACGTTTTCCGAAAAATACGTGGAAGGTAAACATGTGCTCCAAGAACTTTATTACATTAAAACTATTTATTCATCAAAATAATTTTGTAAAAATATTTTGTAAGTCTACAAAATCTTGTACGCTTTCCAAAAATACGCGGAAAGTAAGCGCGTGCCCAAGAAGTTTACTACATTAAAATTATTTATTCATCAAACTAGTTTTGTAAAAATATATTTTAAGCCTGCATGTCTTGTACGTTTTCCGAAAAATACGTGGAAAGTAAACATGTGCTCCAAGAACTTTATTACATTAAAACTATTTATTCATCAAAAATAATTTGTAAAAATATTTTGTAAGTCTACAAGTATCTTGTACGCTTTCAAAAAATACGAGGAAAGTAAACACGTGCCCCAAAATGTTTATTACATTAAAACTATTTATTCATCAAAATAATTTTGTAAAATATTTTGTAAGTCTAAAAAATCTTGTACGCTTTCCAAAAATACGCGGAAAGTAAGCGCGTGCTCCAAGAAGTTTACTACATTAAAATTATTTATTCATCAAACTAGTTTGTAAAAATATATTTTAAGCCTGCAAGTCTTGTACGTTTTCCGAAAAATACGTGGAAAGTAAACATGTGCTCCAAGAACTTTATTACATTAAAACTATTTATTCATCAAAATAATTTTGTAAAAAAATATTTTGTAAGTCTACAAGTATCTTGTACGTTTTCCAAAAAAATACGCGGAAAGTAAACATGTGCTCCAAGAACTTTATTACATTAAAACTATTTATTCATCAAAATAATTTTGTAAAATATTTTGTAAGTCTAAGTATCTCTGTACGCTTTCAAAAATACGCGGAAACATGTGCTCCAAGAACTTTATTACATTAAAACTATTTATTCATCAAAAATAATTTTGTAAAAATATTTTGTAAGTCTACAAGTATCTTGTACGCTTTCAAAAAATACGCGGAAAGTAAACATATGCTCCAAGAACTTTATTACATTAAAACTATTTATTCATCAAAATAATTTTGTAAAAATATTTTGTAAGTCTACAAAGTATCTTGTACGTTTTCCAAAAAATGCGAGGAAAGTAAACACGTGCCCCAAAAAAGTTTATTACATTAAAATATTTATTCATCAAAATAATTTTTGTAAAAATATTTTTTTTAACCTTTAAACATTTTTTTTTTTTCTAGAAAGACAAAAGAAAGAATAAAAAAAAATTTACAACTTCTCCAGAATTTACAACTTTTTCCAGATCCTTTTTTTATTTCCAATGGCGAAGACATCAATGTCATAAGTACTCAAAAATTTGCTGCAGCTCTGTCATCTTGGACTGGGACATAACACCGGCATTGCACTGTAAGACTCGAAAATAGTTTCGAAAAATCGTAGGAGGTCTGGACAGCATGCCAAAAATTGTAGATCCCTTGATCAAAAATGATCCTCCCATGATCCCCTCCCCCAAAAATTGTAAAATCCATGACGTTGCGGAGTGCACCACCAGGAGGTGAATGTATACGTTGCATCCCTTACATATGTGCTTACATTTTTTATGCATTGAAACTGACTCATTCTTTCCAAATTTCAAAGATAACCCTTTACAAATTATAATTGTTAATATTTTAAAAATGCGCTTAAAAGCATTTCATAAAAAAAAGCATTTTTTTAATAATTCTTCTACTTCATTGCCACTACAACCCCCATGGTGGGCCAAGGCCGACTGCATACTGACAGAGTTCGAGACATGACATGTTTTCTTTTTTACGAGATTGTGTTGTCAGCCCTACGTCCAAAGTTTTACAGTTATATTAGACCAGGGCCTACGGTTTAAATTTAATTCCGAACCATTACAAACACATATGTCACAGCCGGAACTCGAACGAAACCTGTGCCACCGAGGGCCAGAGCGGTTAAATAATACATACATTAAAACAATATTTTTCGATCTAACAGTAAAAATCAAAGGTAATTGATATTTAAAGAATAAAAAAATGCTAAATATTATTGGATATCGTGCAAAAAATATACTATTACGCCATATTATTACAGAATAAATGCATATAACAGTATATAAAATTAATAACTGTCTGTGATGACAGAACAAAATCATATTCAATTCAAGAACAGAAAATTAAAAAGCAGAATAATCTACAACAAGAAAATGAACTTTCCCATAATAATTTCAATAATGTTTTTTTAAATATGAAAAGAGTATTAAAAGCTATAGAAATAAAGAGACTGGTAGAAATAATACTAGTAGAAATAAAGAGATATTTCGTGTCAGATAATTATTGTTAAAAGTGTGTAGCAATTATTATGTTTATTTTTTTCAAATGGGACTTCGATTTTTAATTATTGAGGTAATGAAATATAGTTTAGTGAGATTTGACATTTAACCTATCAGTTGTTTATATTTAGTACATTATAGCATTAACACCTTCATAATCACTTCAATTTATATGTATTTGCAGATTTTAAAAAGTCAATATAAATTATAAGTATTCAAAAAATAATGCTTCACAAAAATATATCTATATATATTTTCTGAAAATAACAGGAATAACAAAATAACGTCTTAGAAATTGAATCCTTCAACGAATCTATAATTATATGTCTTTAAATGAGTTAAATATTTATTTATCTTATGTGTGTAGTGTTTGTGTGTGTAAATAAAGTTGTGAGAACTCCAATCTGGGCCTCAAGTATCTCAACCCAATCACACCCATTTACAATCTAGTTGCCCAGCCTGCACACTATATGTTTGTCTTTATTAATCAATTGAGTTTTAAAGACAGAAACTCAATTGATTGATAAAGACAAACATTTTTCTCTTAACATTCAAACTGTCAATCTCTCAAATAATAATTCATTTAAAATTAATTTACAATACAAAAACTTATTATCTTATTTAAAATAGTGTGCCAATTAAAGATTATTCCTATTATTTTATTTATATTTAAAAAAATAAACCTATTAAATTACCATTATTAATATTAAAAACCGAAAGTTTACTATTCACCATATTTATTAATTATTCAACAGCAAATTTTTAAAACTTACAAATTCAACAAAAATTCCACCTTTTTTTTTTTTTTTTTTTGTATAAATAAAGATATTTTTGTTTCCTAAAACTCTAATTAATACAATTCAAATAACCGAAGCTCTTGAACTAAATAAAAGATAGTTCAAAAACAAAAATTGTAAATGAGATATTGTCTTTTTCAAAATAATATACACTGATTAACAAAACTGAAAAAGAATTTCTATTTGCATTTGTTTGCTTTTATGTAAACATTCTTAATTGAAAACGGAAAGCAGTTGAAGATGCTACCAACAATTTAAATTTCAATGTCGTGACTAGCTCTCAAACTGAAGATTATACCAAAGTGATGAAAGATGGACATCGTTAAGTTTTGAGTAGCTTGGAAACCAGGTTACTGGGTTGAAGTTGCGAAATGTTATGTTTAATACTAGAATTTCTTCTTTTTTCATATATTATGTTTTATCTGTGCGTGGGTTAGAGTTGAAAAACAAATTGCTGGATTCCAAAGAAAATAAAATTTTAAAAAATAGTGTCAATTTTTTTTCTCTTATCAGAGATATGCGGGTTTCAAGAAAACACATTAGGTATTATTTTTCGATACACTTCAATGATTAACAACATTATTCGATACATCTAAGATTATTTAAACAACATTATTTGATACACCTAAGATTATTTAAACATTATTTTTTATACATCTAAGATTATTTAAACAGCATTTTTTGATACATCTAAGATTATTTTAAACAGCATTTTTTGATACATCTAAGATTATTTAAACAACATTTTTTGATACACCTAAGATTATTTAAACATTATTTTTATACATCTAAGATTATTTAAACAGCATTTTTTGATACATCTAAGATTATTTAAACAACATTTTTTGATACATCTAAGATTATTTAAACAACAATATTTAAAAAACACTCAACAAAAAGTTGGAAATATAAACTTTAACACAAAAACTTCATTAAAATATTATTTTGATTAAGTATTATTTCTATTATTTTATTTATAATTAAAAAATAAACTTATTAATCTACCCTTGCTAAATTATAATTATTCCTCATGTAAATCATTTTGGTTTTAAATTGATTATGAAAAACTAATAAATTCATAAATAGATAAAATTCCATTATTTGGTTCTTGTGTAAATGAATACATTTGTATTTCATCTTAAAACCATAGTTTTCATTCAATTTATTATTTTTTATATAATGAAGAACTAAATATTCAAAATTCTTATTACCTATTTTTAATTTTAAAAAAAATCTAAAACTTATGTATTTAAATTATAAAATTATTTTATTGCTATATTGTGCTTTCAAACTAGTTTGTACGATAATCGTCAGAAAAAAAATTAGGAATGAGAAATGACGTCATATCTCTAATTATTTTCTTCATTAATAAATAATTCGTAACATTTTGTGTTTTCGTTGTTATTAACTTTGTATTTTGACGTAAAAAAAATAAAATAATCGCATCTTTTGATATGACTTTAATTAATAAGGAATTTTAATTCTTATATGCTTTTAAAATTAGAATAAAAATATAAAAATATCCATTGAAAATCAAGCAGTTTTGTTACTTTTCATGAATTTCTTTTTATCCCATATCAGTTTTCGTAATAGAGTATTTGAAGCATATAAACTCATTAAAAAAATATCCTCACAGTTCTCACTATAAAAACATAGTTTTGATAAGACTCTGGTTTAAGCAAATTAAATTAAATAGAAACAAATTCACAGAACAATTTTAAACAGATTTGCAGGGGTATTAACAGTCAAATGTATTGCACACAACACAACACAATTTGACTTTAACGAGTATATTGGCCGCATTAGCTGCCATGCACTTCTATCTGGATGATTACATTGAGGATGAAGGGGCCTGAATGGTCGAGTGGCTGGCGCTCGGTACTGCAGGTTTCGGGTTCGAGTCCCGGCGGTACCATGGATGTTTGTTAGTGGTTCGAATCCACTTTAAACCGTAGGTCCCGGTCCTAATAGGATCGTAGAGCGTTGCGGGGCATTGTTACTCCGCGTCCGTATCTTCAAGTTACGCGTGCCCCTGGGTAATGCAAAGTGAGTAACGTCTGTGCAGCGCTTCCCTTAAGGCATCCAAGACCAAGCTGTTTAAGTGTTTGCCAGCTGCATTAGAGAGAAAAAAAAACACCATTGAGGATGATATTGTAAGAAAAATATGGCTTGCTCAGTATGTATGAAAGGAAAAAAAAAATTTGGAATTTTAATACAAATATAGGATAAATAAAATTACAAATAGAGAGAGCTGATCAAAATATTATTTAGTTAAAATATTCGGTTTATTTATTCGCGTTTATTATTGATGGGAAGAATAATGTCATAATCAGGAAGGCACTTGAGCAGAGTATTAGGAATATTATTATAAAAATTAGTTGCGAGCTTGTGAATACAATTTTTAATTGAAGGAATTTCCAGAGCAGCGGGAATATCTTTATTTCTGACAAACCATGGTGCATCAACTGCCATGCGTAATACTTTATTTTCAAGAGTTTGAATATCTTTGATTCTAGAATGCATTACACTACAGTTCAGCCACAAATACTTCTGTGGAGGAAGGGACAGGTGGGCTGAAAAGTTCATAGGCTGACGCATAGAGGGCGCTACTATTTATACACGTGTCTTTTGAAGGTTAGGGCTAATTAAAAATCATATGGATTTAATACTAGTAGCGCCATCTATATGTCAGCCTACGAACTTTCAGCCCACCTGTTAGTGAGCTTATATTTTCAAAAAAAATTATTCAGATCTTGGATTGGAGATTATTCAGATTGGAGTTTATGGTCTTTAAGTAGTTGTTTTAGGCTAAGTTTCTGGTTTTTTCAAGTTCTTCCAACGAATTGAACATTTCCCTAATTTGACAAAATATCACTCATTTACTTAGAATCATGACGAACAAATCAAAGCAAATTAGTAAATTAAACAAAAAATTATTATAAAAAATATATATTACTTAAAGGTTGACCAATATTTACATATTTACTTAACAGTATTAATAGCTAAACAAGTAAAACTGAAATTTATTTCCAGGAATATTTTTAGTGATTTCAGACATCGTACATGCTTTTCATATAGCCTTTGTAAATGATAAAACTAATCATTCTAAACATTTGGTTTCATGAGTCATATAATTTTTATTAATGATTTGAAATTTTTTGAAAATTTTTTAATCAGACAAAATTACTTTTTTAAATGACTAAAGACCTTTTTTTTATCTTTCTATTTTAATTAAAATTTATCATAAAAATTATTATTTAATAATTTGTATAATTCACAAATAAGTTCACTTGTTAAATATTTCCTTTAATTTTCTGATAGAGAAGCTATAATGTATAAATTTTTGAAAATTAATGGGAGACTCTGTGTATTCATTCTTTTAACAGTTCGACCTCGACGCAGTTCTAAAAATTAACAAGATGGGTTCACGGGGAAAAAGAATTAAGAATGGGAAAAAAAAAAATTTCATAATCCCTTTCATTATACATTTAAGGGTTTAAATTATTTTAAATTAATCAACCTACAAGGGCATCATATTTTTTACGATGTTTTATTCTTTTTTATGTATCGTAAATGACATAAAGCAGAGAGTTAGCAAAGCAATAAAAGTTTAAAAATGTGTCATAACTCAGGTCATTAAATGTTAAAGATAAATTAACAATGAAGCTATTACAAACTGATTATTTACATTTTCTACAAATATCTATGATCTTATATGTATGGCTCTCAGAGTGTGTGGCAGAGTGTCCTAAAATGAAATAGCAAATAGTACCAAATAGCAAATAGCTAAAACAAATAACAAATAGTGCCCAAAAAGTAAGACCAATTTTTTTTTTTTTCAAAAGATTCTTTATTTATTCTTCCAAATTTATTTCATCGGCTTCAAAGTAATCCCCTCTGGATACAATGCACTTATGCCAACTTTTTTTCCAATCCACAATGCATGCTAAAAAGTCATTGGCAGGGATGGCCTTCAAAACGCGCAGCGTTTCACGTTGAATCTCTTCAATCTACTCAAAACGCTGTCCCCGGAGTGGTCTTTTGAGTTTAGGGAATAGTCAGCAGTCGCAAGGTGTGAACACGGGGTTTTTGGAACGTTATGGGTTTCATGTTTGCCCAAAAAGTCGCGAAGACTCAATGCAGTGTGAGCAGGCGCATTCAGTGTTTTCTGTACCAATCGATATTTGACGCGTTTGAGGCCCAAAATGGAATTGACCGATCGTTTTGAAATTCCAACATCATCAGCAAGGTCTCTAATTGTAAACCGACGGTTTGCAAGCACCAAATCTTTAATTTTTTGGCCGTGAGCTTCGTCGGTTGAGATTGATGGTCACCAGAGGGTTCTTCGTCTTCAACGCCATCTCTGCTTTCTTTGAATTGTTTATACCATTTCTAAACATTTCTTTCCGATATAGGAATGCTCACCGAATGCTTTCTGCAACATTCTATACGTTTCCGCAAAGAAAATTTAATGCAAGTTCTTTGCTCAATTCATTCAGACATTTCAAAAATCGCCAGAATCAGATTTAGCATCTCACAAAGCCAAGCGTAAGACAAACACTAATGAATATTTCGAGTCAAACTTCATACAGATAAGGATTTAACTTCCATAAGCCCCGGGAATTTTAAATTGAAAATTGGTCTTCCTTTTTGGAGACAGTAGTATTTTACTATTTCAATTAGAAGAGATTTAATTTAAAAAAATTATACATGTAATGTGCGTGGGGAAGTTAATAAGCATTTACGCGAGAACCAAGATAAAAAAATAGCACAAAATTGCATCTTATTTCAAAACTTTATTTTAATATATCTCAAAACTGTTTATCTTTACAAAACTTTATATATATATATATATATATATATATAATATATATGCTTATACCATATTGTTTACAACACATTTGCGAAGAAAAATATTTTTAAAATTACATGTTTCACCTTTCATACTTAAAACTATATTTCAGTAAAATAGGTAAATTAAAAATGTAAAATGCGGTGAAATTTACTGAAAATTATTACTTATGCAATGAGAATATTCTAGGTATTTTTTTAATTTAAGTATAAATAGGAAAAGGAAATTGTTTTTCATTTTTGTTTAGATTTCATAAAAATGTTGGCGATAAATGTGACCCCATCAGTATTCGTCATATGCGCTTCAGATGTTTCGTGCGCATTCCTTCAGGGGAAAAAAAGAATGTTACCATTTCATCCTTTCCCGGAAATATTGCATTTTTGTTTAGATTTCATCAAGAGAAAGAGAAAATTGTTCTTCATATCTTCTATAATTGTTCTTTATATTTTTATAATGTTGTCAAACCTATATGCGCTCTGGGGTCTGTAGGGATCAGTAGAAACTCACAGAAAATTATGTATTAAGTGTATGAAAATCTTACTTTTATTAGAATTAATAATAAGAGAAATATAAAGAATTAATAAATAATATACATTGATATATTATCAATCTATCTTATCAAATATATATTTAAGCAGAACTTTTTGTTAATTTATTTAAAAGTAAAATATATTGTTGAGAAGACCCTTATAATAACGAATAAATTTTATCTAAATTATTCTTCGCCAAAGTAGTCGTTTTTGAAGCGGGATGATCGAATCAAAAGTCTACACTCAAGAGCCAAAACATTATGACCACCTGTCAATAACGAGTTGGCTCACCTTTGGCGCGCAACACAGCTTCAACCCGCCTTGGCATGGATTAATACCACCACTTAATACCAGTTAAATACCACTTCCTCCTGATCACGTGCCTTCCATGGCATCCAGGCGAGTTCATTGCAAAATGTAGGGGTGGTCATAATGTTTTGGCTCTTGAGTGTATATATAAAAAGATTTATAAAAGTCAGTTTTCCAGATTGAATACTGTACTGTAGGATAACAATACATACTGTACTATGCAAGCAATAAACACTTTAACTTCAAAATGAACTATCTGAAATTTCAAAATAACATTTTTGTCCTATAATCTTTACAAAATAATAAAATACAGAGGTATTGATAAAAGGGCAATATTTCCGGGAAAGGATGAAATGGTAACATTCTTTTTTTTTCCCTGAAGGAATGCGCACGAAACATCTGAAGCGCATATGACGAATACTGATGGGGCCACATTTATCGGCAACATTTTTTTCTTTACTTTTTAACGCTTGGTTTCAAATCGTTAAACATTAAAATAACAGAATCAATTTTACCAAATAATGCACCACGTTCTTGCTACGCTATACCATGAGATGAAAAAGACAAATGATTGCCATCGAGTGTCAATTTCATCATAACAGTTTTATATTTGTCTAACATGTTATGAAGATCAGTAAAGCATCACCATACCTGTTCGACAATGAGGAAAATAAACATATTTTCAAAGCGATAGCTTATTATCAAATTATTACCATCATTAATCACCATTTTTACAAAAGCTAATTACCACATTAACCCAAGTTGCCATTTGAAGCAAAGCTATTATTTTAACCAAAGCTATCAGTTTAATTAAAACTTTTCATCCTTTTTAACAAAAACTATCATTTAAATTAAAGCTACTATTTTAACCAAAATCATCATTTTAACGAAAGAACATCATTTTAAAGAATCATCATTTTAACAAGATTAATTTTTACATTATTAATCTTGAAGTATTCAATAATAATTTTTTCTAAATTTTAAACAAATTTATTTTTATAAATGCCAATTAGATAGAACTTGCTAGAACTGA
>BPLR01011910.1:0-24308 GCA_021605095.1 Caerostris extrusa | reverse complement strand
AAACAGTGTAGTGCTTAGCTGTTAGAAAGCGCTTTGGGTTTCTTAACTCAGGATGTTTCGATTGAGATGAGACTGTTTAGGCATTGATAAGCGATAACTCGGATTCCAATCTCACTGATAAGGTGCCAAAATACACTGCGTGTTCTTTGAGGAATTGGCACCGTCCTGCATGAAACTATGTTCCCCAGTTAAGACTTTGGGGAAACAAATGACTGTCTGATCATTACATCTTGACTTCTCCTCAGCATACTATATAAATACCAGTTTTTAACAATAAAAATACGATATTCGGTTGAATAGGACATTTTGGGAGACGTTTTAAAAATAACTTGGAACGGACATGAAACAAATTCATTTATGCCCTTCCTCAGTTCACGCATTTGTAGCACCATCTTGATAGCTTGTGAAGTTATTTCAATTAAAATGTGTTGGTTAATCAAAAGTCCCTCTGTGTTTATGTATCTTAGCAAATAAACATGGGAAATGTAGATTGAAATTTAAGGAAAATAAGAATTTCATAAAATCTCTCAATTTTTTTCACACATTTTTATATAGTTATAATTTCAAAAATACTTTCAATTATTATAGAAAAGGCCTCAGTATTTTGGAAGGATTTTTTTTTAAAAGTCGAGTTATATTCATAACAGTGCTGGGTTGTATGTTAAGGAACTCTGGCTTGCATTGTCTTCATAATAGCGAAAACGTAGTGTTGTTACCATATATCTAATTCACCCTTTTTGTAGAAGGCCATGTTTAAAGATACTTGGCATAGGGATAACATATATATGAATATTTGGAATATATATAATATATACGAGTACAAAAACATGCGGAAAACTATAGACTACATTATCATATAAATTGTGTCTTATACGTTATTAGCAGATAAGTCTACTTTGCATCTCATTTCCAATGTTCTTTAAAAAGTTAAAGTAGTATTTTTGTTGTACAGTTGTAGTGTCTCATTGCAACTTGTAGCAGTAGTAGCGTATCGTTGTCGTCTAAAATAAAGAGCTTTTAAAACATTCTTTGGTTACTTATTTTAAGAGTGACTAAATAGAAGTCGTTTTTCACCCATGTGGCTGCAACGACATTTGATTGTTTTAAATTTATAGTTAACTGGCACCTATACATTTTCATTTTCAAATTTATTAATTAATATAATGAACTTTACAAATAGTATCGCTTTAGTGGTATAATATTTCTAAATTGCTTGGTTAAAAATATTATTTTAAAAATTTTTTTCAAAAATTAATCAATGCATTTTTATTTATTATTATTATTTTTTGCACTGCACTAATAAATCTCTATTTTTTTTATTCTTTTTTTTTCACTAAATGTTATCAAAAGCGGTTTTATAAAAAATTAAGCAAAGAATAATTTTTTAAATAAACACTAATAATTTTCTCGAAGCAAAATAGATAAAGCAAAAACACAAAATCTAAATTCAAAATTTTGAGCGAAACTTTACAAAATATTTGAAATATTTTGTGGATTTTAATTTAACGCGCAATCTTATCAAAACTACTTTTAAAATCCTTTACCTAAGTTTGTAATTTCCATAAAAATAAGCTCAGTTCAGGGTAAAGAAACACGTGAGCCGTGTTTTCTAGTAGAAGGAACTGAAAGCATTTTAAGCTAATGAAGTCTTTTCAGGAAAGTAAAATCTGTTTGAAAATAACTCGATTAAATCTTTTTATTCATTGAATTGGGAAGGCGGCCATTTTTACTGCAACCTTTTTAATTTTCATATTACTATTATTTTAGCAGGACCATAAGTAAGGATTAAATTTTTAATATTTGGCCAAGGAATTACAAAAATGCATATATAGTAAGCAGCGGAATTTACTATTTTAAACAATATAATAAGTTCAGGTAATGTGTACTAGTTTTAATTCTCATAGCATAATACATCAAATATCAGAAGATATATACAGTTATTCAATAAAGTATTATATTTTTCTTTATGTACTATTTATAATAATTTGGGTTTTGCTCATGTTTCAGTAAGAAAATTTATTTATTAGCATATAAAAACATGTGAGTTTGATTTCCATTTCATGTATTGCGTTATAATTACTAGTTTGATAATTGAGTAGATCCGACAGCGATTGTGACAGCCTTGCGTGTCAAATTTCAATTTTCAAATTTTCATTAACACTAAACTTTAATGACAACTGTTATCTCACATTATCATTAACCTACATATTTTTTATATCTTTGATTCAAATACAATAATTATTCTTTTTAAAATGTCTGCAAATTAATGGATTCATAAGTTAATAAGCAGAATCTCGAGTTTCTTATTATTGGAAAAGCAGGAATTTTTTTTTATGTTCATACATTTTTGAAAGGTTTCAGTCTATTTTTATTCAATTATTTGAGTTAAATATTTTTGAACGTATATCAGTTTTTCAGTTTAAATATTTCATGTGCAAAAAATTTTATAAGTAGTTTGCTATGAAATATATTTACCGCATTTAATATTTATCTACTGTACATACATACAACTTTCAATTTCGCTAAAAAACTTTCCTTTTGAAGTATCATAGACATGAAATGTAAAGTGCAGATGAATTTCTTCATGTTTACCATCTGGCACAAAATTACTTTGGAGATTTCTTTAAAAAAAAAAAAAATAAGTCTGGTGTGAAATTTGGAATTTTAAAAATTAAATAAGCGATTTTAAAAATCGGTCATCTCTTTTGTACTTACTATAGAACGAAACAGGCAAAAATTCAATAACATTTTTCTTTCCACTCACAAGAATAAAAGAAGTTTTGATGAAATCAAAACAGAGGATGGGAGTTTTATATCAAAAGAAAATTTTTTTATGTATTTCTACTTTAGATCCATTTACCTGAAGCTTATTTTTAAAAAAAATGGCGTCTTATCATTTACTTCTTTTCAAACCGGTATTGAAAAAGAATTTATCTTTCTTTAAAAAATTAAAAATAAAATAAGATAGCTATAACTTTATGGGTGGAATAAGAGTTTGGATTGGTTTGATTTGAATTAAAAATATATAAATCTGCACGAGAATGCAAAAAATGAAATAAGATAACAGTATCATCATCATCAATGGCAATGTGGACAAACCTGACAACCCTGACAAAGCGGAGCCTAACCGAATGTCTCTAAGTCTATGCCAGAAATGGGGATAGTAAATGTGTAAAACCGAAATGTCCTTCCATTGGATTTTAGGAAAAATTATAGATGGTGCAAATTTGTAAACCTCTAGATACCAACGTTAGAGTGTTTCTTTACACAGTGTCTTCAAAATATACAGGGTGATTATAAATTAAAGTCCCATTTTCAAAATGCTTTAAAAACAACCACTCATCACAATGCGTTCAAATTTGAACAGAGGATGCTTGAAGAAGGGAATAACGGAGCACCAAAAAAGTTCCACCAATTTTTCCCATCCAATTTGGTATGACATTGCCGTGGTGGATGGCCTTTCCACTCACAGTGTCACAACTGTTGAATGACTTGAAGTCCTTTTTTTTTTTGTTAAAAAGACCGGAATAATCAAGCAAATTGAAGATTGCAGCTGGCTTAATAAGCAACTCATGTCAAATAAGTTGTCATTTCGATTCAAAATATCACTGGCAGCCGAATTCACTTTATTTATGCCGCTTGCAGTGCCATCTATTAATACATTCTGGAACTTTTGATGCCGTACCGTTTCCCCCTTCTTCAAGTATCTTCAGTTCAAATTTGAACTCATTGTGACGAGTGGATTTTTTTTTTTACATCATTTTGAAAGTGAGATTTTAATTATAATCACCCTGTATATAAATCAGACAGCACATTATCTACTAAATATGTTTACATAAAATAGACGCTCTCAATTCTGAATATCTGAGGATTAATTATTCTATTAAATTAAAATAAAAATACTTTCGTTAGCAAAAGAGAAAAGCAAACATATCATCAGCATTTAATGTTAATCAGCTTAATCATCGTGAGAGATATTTACCCTTTTGAAACGTGCTCCAGTCAACGGTGAATTGCCACTTTAAAAGATCCTTAAAAGTCAAGTCTGCTTTTTGTGAGTTTCTAATAATCTTATTAAAATAAAAACAGCCATAAAAAACAATGAATGCTGAGTTCGGCGAATTACAGCCTTTGGAAGTTTTAATCAGAGCATAAAAAGAAAAAAAAGGAAAATGTTTAAAAATATCTGAGAAAGCCATAGACAGATGTTCCTTTTAAGGAATGTTATGGATATTAATTTTGGTTCTGTTTTTTGTCCACCCTATGAATTCTACTTTTTTTTAAAAATTCTTAATCTTTTATCTCAACGGCATTTAATCGTTCATATTTTTACGAAGAGAGATCAAAAGGGAACCGTTTAAAAGGAAAACATTCGATTCCCGAGCAGAATTTCGAAAGGATTTTAAGACTCGAATTAAGGAGCCTTCTTTCTTCAAAAGAAGGGTAAAATTCCTTAAAAGTAATTTGATTTGAAAACCTTATTTTTTCCCCCATTCATGCCTGATTACTGAAGGCTGAAAAGATAGCAAATTCTATTTTGCCGTCGTTCTTCGAAGCTTCGTTATTTGCTCTGGGTTAAAGATGAAATTCAAATATTTGTTTTCAAATTTAAAGTCTTCTTATAAAAGTATCGATTTTTCTATGGTTTGGAATATGCTTCGCAGGGGTTAGTTGGAGGAAGTACCAGATGTTCCTGAGAAGTGTCTGTAGGGGAAATGACCTGATAAATATTTGCATTTCATTGTGCTGACATATACGTTACACAATATCTTTTTTGTACTTTGATTAACTGCTGAGATTTTTGAAAATATAGTTTAAAACTTTCTACGTAACTTTTAAGAAAATTTCGTTATTTTCTATTGTCAATTCTTTCATTATTTATATAATGTAACATATAGATAAAATATTACCTTTTGTGATTTAATTTTTAATATGCATGGTAAGTTATATCCCGGTATTGAAAAAAAAAATCAACTCAGTTTCGAAAATTGTGGAGCTAATATTATATGTGAAAGGCAAAAAATGAAATTTTTCTAAAATTTTCTAAGGGAAAAACTAAAATAAAAAGGAAAAGATAGAATAAAAGGGAATAAAAATATAAGTGAAAAATAATTCCAAAGATATTATATGTATAATATATAATTCCAATGGCAAATTTACAGGACAAGAGCAAGATAGAAACAAACGACATGAATTAATTTTTAAATTTAGTCTGGTAATCCAATAACGCTTCCATAAAGAAACATTGAGGCAGTGAAAACAGGAAGAAAGGTCAGGCATATCCATTCCTTCCTGGCTATGGCGTGGGAGACAGAGAGGGTCAGGAGCCAGTTTAATTCCCTGAAGGTGATTGCGAAGGCAATCATGACCACAGAAAAGCCTTAGCAAGGTCACCGGTTTTTTTTTTAAGGCCATTCTGGGATATCATGAACATGATCGTACCAAGGCTTGTGTCCGTTTCTAGCAGCAATATCCTAAAAGAAGAGCACCTAAAAGTCTTTTTAATTATCGTTTTAGGCCAACTCATGATTATTTATCTGTCAAACAGATACCTTTTTTTTAGATCTAGAAAAGGATGGGAAGTCTATAGCCTGAAGAGCTGCTCTCAAATCTGATAGAATACACCACTAAAAACACTCTGATTGTCTCTGTAGTTGAATAAGAGCTAAACGGATATAGCCCAATGAAAACTGACACAAGAGCACCAACCATACTGTAAAATGAGAGCAGCTCACACTGAACATCAGCTCCGACATTAACACAATCACTTGTTATAGAGGCATCCGTATAAGCACTGAGCTATTGTGAGATGGGGTAAAGAGTGTCTACATTTTCGTATGCCACTAATTTTAATACTTTATCATTGCCCTCCGCTTTCAACACACGTTGGATTATGTCGTGCAGATAGAAAGTTATTGCTTTGATGGGGCTAAGAGGAAATGTAAAATTTTGAACTCCAAAATCGGTGCCGAAGTGAGAAATCAAATCAGCAACCCCCTGATACAAAGTGCAGGGAGTTGCTGATTTAATACAATACGATGATAGCATGCGATACGATTTGATTTTGCTGATTGATTACCTTTAAGTTATGCTCATGTCTCAGTAGAGACATGATCCCAAAGGACGCATAACTGGGAGTTCTAATTATTTTGTCCCATAACAACAAAGCAATAATTAATCCTTCAATAATTAGACTAAGAGACTTGCTATTTGTACACAATTAACACAACACTCATTACATTTGTACACAACTCATGTAATCCATTGAGGTGAATTTCACTGCACCAGCAATAAGACTCAAGGCCTGATTATGACATTTTTCCAAGGGAATCACTTATTTTCAGAAGTAGTAAACGGAGGTTCAAACGATAAATCAAAATAGGAAGAACATAAGCGCTATAAGTTTGATTTAAGGTGTATCTGAGCAACCCCATTTCAATCCCGCCAGAAGTTTCAATAGCGACAGTCTCTTTGAGGCCCGACTAGTGACGTCCTCAATATGAAAATTCCACGTGTGTTCTGTAGAAGGTTTCACCCACACATTTAAACTTTTCTATCAACAGAAAAATATTGTCATTATAAAATATCTTTTTGGTTGGAAGGGCAGACGGGAAAGGAAAAAGATTGGTCAAATGTTTTATATGGATTAACTTTCATATTGTTCTCCTCAGACCAGCTCTTCACAACGAGCATTGCTTTTTATTTAATGCTTGTTCTTCTATAGATTGTATCGGGGCCTGAATGGACAATCATCTATCATGAGTGAAGTGAATATGTCCTCAAAGCATATAAAACTCACGCAGAGATAATATAAATCCAATTTTATTTATCAATAACTTCTGCTGATACCATTCAAAACCGATCTGCCGATTTCTCTTCAGTAGTTAAAAATAATCATCACTCTTCTATGAGGAAACATTGAATCTTGGCAAAAAAATAAAATAAGTTTATAGAATTTTTTTTTTTTAAAATCAACAAAATTAAATCAATAATATTTTGCAAAAAAAAAATTTTTATTTATTACTGATCTAAATTTCTCAAAACATTTTTCATATTTTTAAATTGAATATGTTTCATCAATTTCAGAAAATGAGCTACTGATCAAATGAATTACCAGCTACTTAATACTTCGGTGCGTTTTTTATTATATGGCTATTGTTATATTTGCACGTGTAACGTTAAAATATATTTACATTTGTAGCGCGTGTTAATGTCTTAAGTTAACGTTTTGTTAAGTTATATTCATTGCACGTGTAGCATTAAATTATATTTACCCTTGTAGCATGTGTTAATGCTTAGTTAAGCAAAATTGGCAACTTTATTACTGTTCTATGAAAAATAAAGATGGCTGTTCTTGCGTTTGAACTTACGAGTGTAATTGTGTTGTAATTTACTTTATTGTGGCGAATATGGGATTCCAGCAAAGTAAGTGGGATTTGCAATTGAAAGCATAAGATTATCGAAAGCATAAACTTTATTTTGAAAAAGAGAAAGATAACGTAAAATTTTGTGACTGTTTGTGACTTTCGTTTTTACGTTAAAGCTATGGTACTGTGTTATTTGGTTCTAGCGTTTATGCATAGTTATTTAATTATTTTTGAGAGTCACAATTATACTGGTTCGTTTGGTAATGTATTCTGTCTTAATTTAATTTCATTTTCTCAAAGTAATGCTTAGTGGTTAGTTAATATTTACGCATGTGATTAATCTGGTTTATGTTTAAACTTACGACATAATATACTTAATTGCTAATGGCGAATGGAATGTTCTGTAACTAATATCTTTTTTTCAAGTACATATAAAGTACTTAAAAATATCATATTGAGGAAAAACACCAATAGCTCCAGAAATTAGTAAGCTTTTTATTAATAATTAATTGCAAATTAAAGTTGACGAAACATTTTATGTCTATTTTAATATGCAATGTGGAACGAAATATTGATAAAATCTTAGATTATTGGGCTCTTCGTATAAACAACCAAATTGACGAAAATTTTAAAAAAAAATGTTATTAAAATATTTAAATTTATTTTTACTCATAACATAAAAAATTTAAAAAAAAAAAAAACTAAAAATAATTAATTAATTTTTCACTTGCTAAAATATATTTTTTTTTCTTTTGCTGCCAAATTGCTTAAAATATTAAAAAAAAAAATGTTTTTTATTGTCATTTGCGAAATATTGACTGTACTATAAAAATAAACTGGCTAATTTAATATTGCTCATTTTATAAATAAAATGAGTAATTATATAAAATACATTCAATTAAAAGGACTGCAGCACATCTCTCTAAAAACAATGAGTTTATTATGAGAAACTCCAAGTATTACGACTTGAGATGTTTTGTAAAAATGACCAATCAAAAATTGATACTCTCTAATAGCAATTTAAATCAAAAGAGGCAAAATAACATAAAAGACAATATTTATTAATGTAAACATTATAATAATATTACACATGTTATGAAAAATAAAATTCTCTCAATTGGATGAGAATATGAGCAGTTAGAATTAAATAACGCTTTCATCGTTAGTTTTAAACATCGGTCTAATAAAATATATTTCAAAATCCTTCTGAAAGAATGTCTTCTCATAACCACATAGAGTTGTTTTGAGCCACTAATTTCCAAATATTAATAATAGTAGTCAATTGTCATCTTTCGAAATCCATGTAATGGAAACTTTCTTAAATTCATCTGATAGAGTCTCTTTTCATATCCGCTGTTCATATAATTTATTTTCAAATCTCTCTTTCATGTCCATGATATAATATCTTTTCATGTCCGTGATAAAATGTGTTTTCATGTCCATGATAAAATGTCTTTTCATGTCCATGATATAATGTCTTTTCATGTTCATGATAAAATGTCTTTTCATGCCCATGATAAAATGTCTTTTCATGTCTTCATGATATAACGTCTTTTCATGCCCATGATAAAATGTCTTCATGTTCATGATAAAATGTCTTTTCATGTCCATGATAAAATGTCTTTTCCTGTCCATTAGAAAATGTCTTTTTACATGTCCATGATTGAATCTCTATCCTTGTATACATCTACAAGAATATATTTTCTGGAAATGTGCCTTATCCTATCCATCTGATAAAATATCATTGCATGGACACACTGTCAGAATGATTCATTGAGAAGATCTGATCAACAACCAGTTTTTATTTACTATTTTTTGTCGTCCTTATATTTTGTAATATTATGTATTTGAATGTTTTGCAGTTTGAAACTGAGGTGAAATATCGGGGATGACTTTTTATATTGTTTATTCCTTTTATACTTGTCAAAAATTGAGGTTCTATTAGATGAGGGGATCTTAATATCTTAAGGGGAAGACTCCTTAAATAAAAAGAAAAGAAATATTAAACAAATATTTCAAAATAATTATAAAAAAAAGACGATAATTTAGTATTTTATTTTAATTTCTAATTTCAATCGGAGTTTATGGTAGGGAATCTATTAGTATGGATTTATTTACGATACATAAATTATGATTGGATGGCTATATTTTTTGCAAACATATTACAAAATAAATACATAAATAAAAAAAAAAGTGTGATTTAAAAAATAAAAGTGCATAAGAGGGATTAGGTTTAAAAACTGCAGGTGATGTCATTGTAAAGATTGCTTTCAAAAACGAGCAGACACGAAGGCGATTGCGACGATATGTGTTACGCATTTCAGCTCGACAGTCAGAATGCCTGGGGGAAAGTTCGCAAGTTTTCTTCCATCGGACAAGAAATGCAGGGAATTTTCCTGAAAAGTCCTTCTCCAGGACAATATCCTGTCTTTTCACTTATTAGTTTCTGTCTAGACGTCCATAGGTTGTTCAGTGGAACACGAGGTCCACCAAAGGTTGACAGCAAGAAATAATGCATAATTGCAGAAGAAAAACTAATTAATTCGAACTAAATTAAGACAGCAGGACTCTTACTATGCGTCTTCTTCGTCCCAGTTCTTGATCCTCAACTGCTTTGAGGGTGGTTTCAGTTCCAAAACAGGAAGATCCCCAAAGTAGTTGAGGGGGTCGGCCGTTGGCATCCAGGGTTCTCTCGAACATGCGGCCCTCCTTGTGCACGAGCAACCTGTGCAGCCTCAGGCCTTTCTCTGAAAGGCTGATGTGCCCGCATCCTTAGCAAACAAACAAACGGGTCTATAAAGAAAATTTTTATTTTTATTTTTGAAATTGTATATATTTTTAATCAAATTACAATCGATTTATTATGGGTGGTTTTCCATCCAGTTTGGTTGAGAAATGAAGTTAAATTTATTCAGCAAAATCATTATAGTACTAAATTTTTTTAATACAACATCGTATTCAAATGAATATTTACGTAAATTTATATTTTTTTTCTTCGAAATAAATGTTATTTTAGTCCCTGGTTTTGTTTTGCATTCTGTAAGAAAAGTACTTAGATTCGGCTTTTATGAGTTAAAAATACATTTATATGTTATCATCATTATTAAAAGACACGCAGATTTATTACATAAATCAAAAATTTATTTAAGACATGCAATGAAGAGTGGAATCTCTTGTAGTTCTGTCGAATTTGATAGGCACAACTTTCTTCAATTTGACATAAATTAATAGCTAATTGAATAAAATAATTTTTTCATCTGAAATTATTTTGTAGCATTTTTTCACTGAATTTTATTAAATAAATTATTATAATGTATTGTGAAATATCAATCCTTCATTACTTTGAAGATATATATAAAAAATATTGTCACACTATTCGATATTGCATATAATTGAAATAATATGAATACTAATTATATCTATATATTATACGTTTAGAGAAAATTCGCATCAATTAGTAAATATCCAGCTGTAAATGCATATGACCTGAACAAAAATTGGGCGAAATTATACAACTTGCTTTTAATTGACTAGTTTTAGTATGTTTAAAATGCCGACTACTTTAAAAGACATCAATAACAGAAAACAAGAATTTATAAATTACAAAAAATATATAATATCTACTTCACAAATGGGGAAACAAATATTGTTAAATTTTCTTACCTCAAACTGTTCTTCGCTTTCCAGTGAAGCACAACATCCGCACCTGAGTAAAAGAGAATGTGAAAAACAATTCGTAAGTAAGAATGGAAATATCAATTATTATGCAAATAAGAGTATTCAATTATTCAATTTGTTATTCAAATAAGAGTATTTAATGATTTTCTTAAATCTATTTGGCTTTTCAACTATGAGCATGCTGATTTTTATATTTAGTTTTTCTTTTTCAAAAGTTATATTTATGCACATTTTTTAAAAATATTGTATAGTATTTACACGTTGCCACTCTATTACTGATGTTACAAATTAAAATTAAAATTTTTTATTTACATGTTTTTTTAAAAACTGATTTATTATTATTATTATTTATATATTTTTATTAATTAGTTACATTTTTTATTATTTTTTATTATTTTTTATTACATTTTTAATTAAATTATTCCCCTTTTTTTTCAAATTAATATATTTTCACTTTTATTCTGACCAGCAGCTAATTAAGATCTATTGCAGAAAAAGTTTTATTTTAAAATGAGATAAAACTAAAAAAATAGAGAAATGCAAATTGCACTCAAGATGTTTCATACAGAACGCTAACTAGCGGACTCGGCAATTCTTCGCTATTATTAAAACTAAATACAAATATAGATCAAATAAATACAATTTCAGTTCTATATCCATTCATTCATTCAACTGAAATTATATGAATTGAATGTTTGTGTGGTAATTCATTTTTTTTTTTTTCTGTTTCATTGTTGTTTTGCTATTGATATTTTTTTCCCTTTCTATTTCAGCTTTTAAAATATTTTGTTGCACATAAAATATTTTGTAGTATTTCGTTCATTAACTTCATTGTATGCAAACTTTGATACAAAAATGATAAAATGCCTTTTTCAAAAAGTTTTTTGCGAAAAATTCAGTCTTCAATTAACACTTTAAAAATAAAAGCACTACTAACTATCTGATTTAATTCAAAATTGATCTCTAAACTCTCTCAGAAATATAAAAGACTAATTGTGAAATTTTCAGCATCATTGGCTGAGAAGTGTTTGAGTCTGTAGGTCACACCCATGCCAACCTTTTATTTATATAGATAAATACAACAGCCCTATCAATAAGATATCGTTCAAACCACTTTATAAACACTCCTGACACTAATTAAACAAACAAATTTTGAAATCGTTCGAAAATAGTTTTAAGTCTATAAATGAAACAATATATAAAAACAATGACTCTTATTTATTTATAAAGATATGAAAATTGAGCTTACAACTTGGCTTTGAGCCATTCAATCACATTGAGAACCATTCTAAATGTTTTTGTCAACAAAAGTCAACGTAAATATCACAAAAATCGAACGTAAATCGATTAAATAACACAATCAACAGCTTGATCAAAATCAAAATCAATAGTGAATCAAAGAATGAAATTATTATGTTTTATAACACTGTATTTGAAACAATTTATTTTCAACGCAACAATAATGCATTATTACAGAAACAATTAAGGCATTTAAACACATATATTTTTACAATATAATTTTTGTTAAATAAAAATAAAAAAATTACTTCAATTAAAATTGCTGAGAAATTTTTATAATATTTTTCCATTACATTAGGAATATTTTTTCTAAAATGCAATAGCTTCCTCGGTTTCTAACAAAGATGGGTATATTTTTTTAATAGTAATATGATTAATAAATATAATCAATTATTTAAAATATATTTACAAAATATTAATTATAAAATCTTATATTATGATTTCCTTTATGCTGTAAAAGATCTAGTTATATAAAATGGATTATGTATGTTGTGCATATTCTTTAAGAATCAAATTACAGAAGTATTTTGGGAATGTAAGCACATAACCATTAAAAAAAAAATGGACGGGCAAATTTAATTATATTGTTCACAACAATCAAAATATACAAAATCATCAAAAGATCAGTTTTTTGATGCAGTCTAATCTATAAGATAAGTTAAACAACTTTAGTTTGTCAGTCTACCAGGCTCATTTTTTTTGCACACTTTTAGGTTATTAGACCAGTACCTATCGTTTGACGCGGAGTTTCGAACCAGTTCATGACATCCATTCTACCGAAAATTTCGGACTTGAAGCCTGTGGTACTTGCCTTTATAAGTGCCCAATTGTCCTTCATGCTGCCTATAAGATAAGAGATTTATGTTGAAACCGGAACATGAACACTTGCCATTATACGTCCCACATTTTAAGCTTTTTTATTTCTCTGGCATCATGATTTACTTACTCAGGCTACGAAATAAAAACAATTTTTATTCTTGTTTTTTAACGTATTAAAATTAAATTATTGACTTTTCGAATTCGAATCTTCATGCTCTTTGCAATGCCTCGAACGACGATGAACCACATTACAAATTTGAAATCTTTCATTTGTATCTTTTAGTTGAAAATGCTGCATGTTTATTGTTTCTTTTAATGCCTGAATTGAAGGTATTTAATCAACGCATTTTAAAATTTTTCAACCCATGTTAATAGTTAATGAATTGTTAATCATACGAAAAGTAGAGGTTGAGGCAATTCACCTAAAATTTCATTTGCCATTGTTGGCGACGTCGTTGATGGGCCGCTTATCACAGAGTAGTTAGTTTAAAGCATTCCAAAATAGTGAAAAAAGGAAATTGTCGTTCTTTATGCCATTCAATTTGTGCAATAAATTGAAATGAATGAAAAATGTGTGCAATAAAATGAAATGCGAAAAATGAATTTAAATTTTTTTTGAGGGTGTGTTATAGTTGATAATTTTTTTTTTATAATATTTTTACTAGTAGTTGTTTCTTGAATATGATACAAAAAAATGGAAAAAATTGATTTAAAGAGAAAGCAAGAAAAAAAAAAAAATCAATAATAATACAAATGCTTAAAGAAGAAAAATATTTATATGAAATTATACATATATCATTTCCCTTAGCAAATTAAAATCTTTCAAACTAAAGCAAAAAAAACTTTCTTACAAAAATATCACTAAAATTTTTTTCAGCAGATAAATGGTCAGAATGTTCTTGACAAATTTCCAAACATATTTTTAAAAAAAATTTTGTTTTTATTATATTAAAAAAGAATCTAAAACATCCATAAATACTTTTCTGTAAACAATGTATTTAAATATATACGCAGAAAAAAAAACCTTTATGTATATGCATATGTATATATACACGCATTTGAACACTTTCAAAAAACCGTATTCTAGGAACTATTATTCATTTTATGCATAGCGAAACATTAAATAAAGTGACAATTCATGCGTATTTCGGGAAAAAAAAATAGAATTTCTGAAATGAATTAATTGTAAAAAACTCACATTTATTATGCAGCAGGAATTAAGAATTAACAATAGCGTTTTACTTTAATTAATAATGGAAAAAAAAAACTTAAAATAAAAATTATTCTTTGTTTTATTTATGAATAATAAATACATTTGAAAATTATTCAAAAATACTGTTTCAGTAAGTAATTTAAGCTATTATATCTCTTAAAAGAAAAGAAAATTTAAAACAAAGATACGATTTTCTTAAAAAATCTTATTTAAGTGGAAGATTATTTTTAAAGCAGTATTACACAAAAAATCACTTAAAGGATAAAATTGCTCTAAACTAAAAAGACTAAAAGAGAAGTAAATGTGAATGATTTGAAAAAAAGGTTTTTTTTTTCCTAAGTAGAATATAATGAAAATAAGCTTATTGTATTTAAAAGCATTTTGAGAAAAGTGTAAGACTGTTTGAGTATAATTTGCATTGAAATTAAAGAAAAACTCTAATGGAGATAATGGTCTTAGCAGAGCTAAAATTTAACATTCAAAGTATTAAATTAACTGAGGCGTAATCTTACACATAATTACCTATCAAATTTTAAGCATGTGAAGACCAAATAACTACTTTACAATACATGATACCGAGGTCATTTAGTGAATAATCTATGTATTTAAAAAAAAAAATTTTAATTGTCATCTAAAGTCCAGACAGTCAATACATCACATTTGAGTTTAAAATGTATTTTGTTTAAAAAAAAAGTCTGATTCAAACACTAATGACACAACGACAGTTTTCCAATAGGTAACTATTATGTCACATTAAGTAAATGAAAAATTAACAAACAAAATGCATAGTAAATTAAATGGAGAAAATAAAATATAACTATTATGAACGTTGGAATCACTATTGATTTCTGATTTGTAAAGAATTACGCACTTTTTTAATTAAATAATCAAACAACTACAAATGTACTGTAGTACTCAGGGATGAAGTCCTAGGAAGACGCGATAGTATTTTATTTCGCTAAGAGTCGAAGGGTGGGAATTTGAAAAACCAATTTGACTAAACTTATATAATGGTATATATATATATATATGGTATACAAAATAGATAGTATTAGTTGGTATTTAGTGAATGAGTTTAAACAATTTATTCATTAAATACCAATTAATACTATATATATATTATACACCAAAAGCAAATAATGCACAATCAGTTTTTAAAATCTCACATTAAAACTCTCATATGTTATTGTTTTATTTCATATGTGATATATAACCATATGATATAACATATATTATATATATATATATATATATATATGTGTGTGTGTGATATACACTATCTGGAAGAAAGTGATGGGACACCCCTCGAAAAGTAGAAAAGTGACAATACAGCTGACATATGCGCAATAATAGGTATCACGTGTCAGCCATATCCTATAAATACTCTGTGGAGTCGACTAGAGTTGTTTTTTGTCAAGATGCAGCCACGGGAAGAGCTGTCTGAGTTCGAGAAAGGTGTGTTGGTTGGATTGCATCTTGCCAAGGTGTCAATTAGGGAGATATCCCGTCTCCGTAACTGCTCAAAATCAACTGTAGCACGTGTTGTGTGTCGCTACAAGACTGAGGGACACTGTCAGAACAAACCCCGAAGTGGACGACCTACAGTTCTCACCAGCAGGGACCGGCGGGTGCTCGACAGGGAGATTCAAGTAACCGTCAAACATCCATGGATAACATCGCTAATGAGTTTAGACAAGCCACAGGTGTGGCCGTTTCGACCAAGACTCTTCGTATCGAGGACCATAAGTTAGGTTACACTGGACGTTCGGCGGCCCATAAGCCTTTTATTACGAAAACCAACAAGAAAGCGCGCCTTCGATGGGCCAAAGACCACCGTACTTGGACTCTGGATGACTGGAACCGCGTCCTTTGAAGTGAAGAGTCACGATTTACCCTTTTCCGTTCCAATGGACGTGTTTGGGTACGGCGTTTGCCAGGAGAACGCCTTTTGCCCGAGTGTGTCGTCCCAACTGTAAAGTTTGGTGGAGGACGATTGATGGTATGGGCCTGTTTCTCCTGGGGCTGGTCCACTGGTGAAGGTTGATGGTGCGATGCCGATAGATACTGTGATATTCTCGACAATCATGTCCTTTCTACCTTGTGGGCAACGTACGGTATGGATGATTTCTGGTATCAAGACGACAACTCAACATGTCATGTTGCAAAGAGGACTCTTGATTAGTATGTGAACAACAACGTTAAACGCATGGAGTGGCGGCGCAGAGCCCTGATCGTAACCCAATTGAACATCTCTGGAACGAATTGA
Organism: Caerostris extrusa; assembly: GCA_021605095.1. Classification (NCBI taxonomy): domain Eukaryota; kingdom Metazoa; phylum Arthropoda; class Arachnida; order Araneae; family Araneidae; genus Caerostris; species Caerostris extrusa. The sequence continues at coordinate 7,666 of BPLR01011910.1, read as the reverse complement.
CCGTCCGTTGAGGGCTTTTTGTTCAGACTACTTCAAAAACGTTATGATTCTTTATTTTAGTTCTTTATATATATGTAATATATATTTATATCTGGGCAAGTCACCTATTAGTCTTTATCTGCTTTTTTTTTCAATGTATTATTTAAAAACTTCAAAGGACTCCAACTCAAGATAAAAGCCAGCGGCTGCTTCGCAGCCAGGTGCACCAATACAAATCATCATTTACAATTACAACATATTTCCTTTTTAAGAAGTGACACTTTTGACACCAAAAGTCGATTTAAAGTTAAATCATATTAGATAATCGAAAGACAATTAATTTGACATTGATGGCAGTTAAGGTATTTCGTAATCAAAATTGTGTAACAACTACTGGAATTAGGCAAGAAGTGTTTCACCCCAAAATGAATCGTTAACATAGCAAATTAAGCAAGTTTCTGGAGCGCTTTGATATTTCTAAGTGCCAGAAATCGTAACGAAATGGATGTAATTTTTGAAACATCACTAATATTACAGTAACTGATTCATATTAATAGTTTTTGTAACATTACCTTTCACAATTATAACCTATAACCTTTTAAAGAAGTGACATTTTTGACCTCAAAAGTCGCTTTAAAGTTAAATCATATTATATAATTGAAAGATAATTAAAGTTTCAAAATGGTGGCATTGATGGAAGTTAAGGTATTTCATAATCAAAATTGTGCAACAAATACTTGAGTTAAGCAAGAAATGAATCGTTAACATAGCAAATGACGAAATTTGCTTGTGCGCTTTTATATTTCTCAGTGCCAGAAATCGATACCATCTTGTTTACGAATCAAACAGTTGAGCAGGAGGGCAAACAAGTCTGATATATAACAGATTCAATGAGGCGCCACGTGAGACTTTATATGCTATTCGCACTTTGCGTGTTATCGAAAAATGGAACAAAAATTATTAATGGTTTGGTTTGTCGCTCTACGGTTATCTCGTGCACACGAGGGCTAAACAGACCTGGACCTAGTTTATAAATGGATTCCGAACCACTCGCAAGCATCCATGCCACCGCCAGCATTAGAGCCTCTGCTAACAAAGAAGTCTCTGGTATCAAAGTTCAGAGCACTAGCCACTTGACCACCAGGCCGTTTCTTTATAAGAAGTGACACTTTTGACGTCAAAAGCCGCTTTAAAGTTAAATCATATAAAATAATCGAAAGACAATCAATATTTAAAAATGGTGACCTTGATGGCAGTTAAGATATTTCGTAACCAAAACTGTGCAATAAATACTTGAATTAGGGAAGAAGCGTTTCGCACCAAAATGAATCGTTAACATAGCAAATGACGAAATTTGCTCGTGCGCTTTATATTTCTCAGTGCCAGAAATCGATACCATCTTGTTTACGAATCAAACAGTTGAGCAGGAGGGCAAACTTACTTGCTGCACTAATCCTTTGAATCCGAACCGGAGTTCCAGAAACGAGTGAACGAATCCCCAGAATGGCCCGCGCCATTTCTCACCCTCTCAATTCAGAATCATCGGCGAAAAGAAAAGGTGGAATTAACCAACGTTGTCTCCGGGCAGGCATTAGCCCTCCAAAATTAACAACCATCGCACTTCCACTCATTGTGATCTCTTCTTGAGATTTCGCGAGATATCGGACTCTTTTCAAGGGAACATCAGTTCTTTAATTAGTTTCGCATTTTTAAGATTCCATCTTCAGGCGAGCATCTCGGCCGGCAGTTTTCAAAGAGAGGGGAAGATTCTTTGGCTGAGTTTAATTAGCTGATAAGAAGGCCTAGATATAAATTTTATCCTCTGATAGAAGAATCAGTTTACTCCGAGAATGTTCTCTCCGCTACTTTGGTGCAACTTTTGCACAATTATTTCTGATTAACTTAGTTTCGCAAAAGCTTCTTCGCTGAAAGCTGAGTGGAGGATTTTACGAATGACATAATTTTCTCGAGTTTTGTCGTAAGAGTGGATTTTTCTTCTTCTTTTTCTCTTTAAGTATTTATTTGAAAGATAATTTTCAAGATGAACGAATATATTTTCTGAACGAACAAAAGGCCTCATAACTGTTTATTATTAAGATTATTTGTGGCCCGATTAAAATGTTACACTTCACTGTGTTTAAAAGTTTACTAAAAATGTTTTTTATTCAATGCTGCTTTATGTTTAAAAATGTAATTTTTTTTTGAATAATTTAATGCTTGATATTTGTATTCGCTTAAAAATAAATGATAAGGAGTTTTTTACTATGAACACAAAAAGCGGCTAATAAGGATGATATACGACTTACAATCCTAGCAATAAGCTGGAAAATTAATAACTAATTTTCGCTGAAATGCTATTGATGGATACTTACTATGTTTTATAGTCTGATATATAACAAATTCAACGCTGCTTACGATGTCCCACGGGAGACTTTATATTTCATACTCAATTTGTGTGTTATCGAAAAAGGAACAAAAATTACTAATGATTTGGTTTTTCGCTCTGCGGTCATTTTGTGCCACAATTCAGGCTAATTGGGCCTGGATCTACTGTTCAACATGTATTTCGAACCATTAACAAACATAAATACCACCGCCAGAATTCGAACCTGGTGAATGCCTTACCAAAGGTCAGACTACTAGCCTCTTGATCACCAGGCTGCTCCTTTTAAAGAAGTGACACTTTTGACGCCAACAGTCATTTTAAAGTTAAATCATATTAGATAACTGAAAGACAAATTTATGTTTCAAGATGGTGACATCAAAAGTTATTTCATATTAAAAATTGAGCAACAACTACTTGAGTTAAGCAAGAAGTGTTTCGCACCAAAATGAATTGTTAACATAGCAAATGACGAAAGTTGCTTGTGCGCTTTGATATTTCTCAGTGCCAGAAATCGATATCATCTTGTTTTCGAATCAAACAGTTAAACAATTATAAAGGCAAACTGCTTGATGCAAACTAATCCTTTGAATCCGAACCTGAGTTCCAGTTAACGAGTGAACGATTCCCCCAGAATGGCCCGAGCCATTTCTCTTAATTTAGAAGCATCGGCCAAAAGAAAAGGTCAAATTAACAAACGTTATCTCCGGGGGAGGCATTACCCCTCCCGAAATTAACAACCATCGCACTTAGTGTCATTGTGATCGCTTCTTGAGATTTCGCGAGATATCGGACTCCTTTCAGGGAACATCAGTTCTTTAATTCGTTTCGCATTTTTAAGATTTCATCTTCAAGCCAGCATCTCAGACGGCAGTTTTCAAACATTCTTTGGAAGAGCTTAATTAGCTGATTAGAAGACCCAGATATAAATTTTATCATCTGATAGAAGAATCAGATTACGCCGAGAATGTTCTCTCCTCTACTTTGCTGCAACTTTTGCACAATCATTTTTGATTAACTTAGTTTCACAAAAGCTTCTCCGCTTGAAGCTGAGTGGAGGATTTTACGAATGACATAATTTTCTCGAATTTTGTCGTAAGAGTGGATTTTTTTCTTCTTCTTCTTTGTATCTTCAGTGTTTATTTTAAAGAAAATTTTTCAAACTGCATGAATATATTTTCTAAACTAACAAAAGGCCTCGTAACTTTTTATTATTGAGGTTATTTGTGGTCCGATTGAAATTTTACACTTCCCTGTGTTTAAAATTTTACTAAAAATGTATTTTATTCAATGCTGCTTTATGTTTGAAAATGTAAATTATTTTTTTTAATAATTTAATGTTTGATATTGATATATTCTTAAGAACTAATAAAGTATTTTTGAGTATTCAGATAAAAAGCGATAAATGAAGATGTTGTATGACTTACTTAATTAGTAATGAGCTGGGAAAATAATAATTAGTTTTAGCTGAAATGTTATTGGCAGATACTTAACATATTTCATAGTCTGATGTATAACAGATTCAACGTTGCCCACGATGCGTCACGGGAGACTATATATGCTATTCTCAATTTGCGTGTTATCTAAAAGGGGAACACAAATTACTAATGGTTTGTCACTCTGCGGTAATTTTCTGCGGACTTACCCTAATTAAAACCGGGACCTACTGTTTAATTAGGATTCCGAACCACTAACAAACATCCGTGCAACCCCCAGGATTCGAACCTGGAGCCTGTGGCACCAAACGCCAGAACCCTAGCCACTTGACCACCAGGACGCTCCTTTTAAGAAGCGACATTAACACCAAAAGTCACTTTAAAGTTAAATCATATTAGATAATCGAAAGACAATCAATGTTTCAAAATGGAGACATTGATGGAAGTTAAGATATTTCATAATCAACCTTTGCGACAACTACTTGAGTCAAGCAAGAATGTTTCACTGTCCAAGAAAAGTTTCAGCTTGTTCTCACTCAATGTTTCAGCTCAAAATGAATCGTTAACATAGCAAATGAAGAAACTTCTTTATTCTCATTGAGATTCCTCAGTACCAGTAATCGATACCACCTTGTTTTCAAATCAAACAGTTGAGCAGAAGGGCAAACTTACTTGCTGCAAACTAATCTTTTGTATCCGAACCTGAGTTCCAGAAACGAGTGAACGAATCCCCAGAATGGCCCGCGCCATTTCTCACCCTCTTAATTCAGAAGCATCAGCGAAAAGAAAAGGCCAAATTAACGAACGTTATCTCCGGGGAGGCATCAGCTCTCTCGAAATTAACAACCATCGCACTTCCAGCCGTTGTGATCTCTTCTTGAGATTTCGCGAGGTATCTGACTCTTTCTGGGAACATCAGTTCTTTAATTAGTTTCGCATTTTTAAGATTTCATCTTTAGGCGAGCACCTCAGTCGGCAGTTTTCAAAGATTCTTTGGATGAGCTTAATTTGCTGATTAGAAGGTTCTAGATATAAATTTTATCCTCTGATAGAAGAATCAGTTTACGCCGAGAATGTTCTCCACCACTTTGCTGCAACTTTTGCAACAATCATTTCTGATCAACTTAGTTGCACAAAAGCTTCTTCGCTTAAAGCTGAGTGGAGAATTTTACGAATGACATAATTTTCTCGAGTTTTGTCGTAAGAGTGGATTTTTTTTTTTCTTCTTCTTCGTCTTCTTTTTTAGCGTTTATTTTAAAGAAAATTTTCCAAACTGCAGGAATATATTTTCTGAGCGAACAAAAGGTCTCATGGCTTTTTATAATTAAGGTTATTTGTGGCCCGATTAAAATTTTATACGTCACTGTGTTTAAAAGATGACTAAAAAGGTTTTGCATTTAATGCTGCGTTAGGTTTGGAAATGTGAAATATTTTTTTCACTAATTTAATGCTTGATATTTATATACGCTTAAAAATAGTAAAGAGTTTTTCAGTATCCAGATAAAAAGCGGTAAATAGAGATGTGGTATGACTTACAATCATAGTAATAAGATGGGAATTAATAATTTTAGCTAAAATGTTAGGTGCGGATACTTACCATGCTTCAAAGTCTGATATATAGATGTTCGTGGACTTGTTCACGATGCGTCACATATTTGATATACTATTCTCACATTGCGTGTTATCAGAAAATGGAACAAAAATTACTTACGGAGGAATATTTTTCTCTCTCATCGAAATAAGCTGACTTACAGTTGGCAACTTCGAAAGCATTTTTAAAATTTATAAATTCCGAAATATCAATGCCTATTATTAGTTTGTTTGTTTTTTAAATTTAATATAAATTACGAGAAAAGTTACAAAAATAAAAACAAAAATGATATTTCGATTTCCCATGTTGCATAGAAATTTATATTATTATTGCTACAAAGGTGTACCAGTATGCTTGCTCTAACGTATTATTAAAATTTCAACGAGGCTAAAATTATAGCATTGAAAAACAAATTATTATTAAATCTTAGCTGCATCCAAGTTCCAACAAAACATACTCAAAATATAATATAATAAATTTCTTAAGCTATTTCTTTATTGCAATGCTATATTTTAAGGCAAACAATTAATACCAATAATACCTTATACCCAGACAGTTTCATTATCACCCACATCTCCAAAATCTACTAACCATCCAGCAATAACCTATTCCCTAGTAACTCAAATTCCGCAATGTCCATTACCACTTATAAATTGACAGCTTCGAAAGACTTCAGTGATTTATGCAAACTGGAGAAAGGAAACATGCACATGAAATAAAACAAATGCAAATTTCATGACTTTAAATAAAAAAAAATATTTTTATTATTTATAATATAGGCAATTAAGTAAATCTTATTAAGAATACTTGGTTTCTGAGTCATTTCCATGTAACAAATGCAATTTTCATAACTGACCGCATACGCCATCAAAAATTATCACTAATATAAAGTTAATTTACGCGAAAGTCAGTATTGCTACCTCACACATCAAATGTTAGATTTCCAGCCTTTATTTCATTACTGGCTGTATTTTTCTTCCTAAATCCACCCATGGGCATATAAGTAAGTTTTTTCATTGGGAGTGATACCGATACTTTCATCAGTTCGAAGAGTGGGGCTACAATTGATAACATAACAAAAGTTAGCATATCAAGAGATAAATCGTTATCTTAAAGCAGAGATCGTTATCATAAAGCAAATTGTTTCTATAGAAACACAAATGCTGAAACAGTTGGAGTGGTGGAACTTCAAAAGGGGTTTGTTTATGGTGCTAGTCACTTACGTTCTAAATTGAACTCGTTACAACTTCTAGCTATTCAGCAGCAAGGTGTTTCTTTTATTTTTGCTACCCGGATCATCATTAGGGAGTAATTCTCCCCTACTAGGTAGCTACTGCTTCTATTTTCGTTCAACGCACTGCTTCCATGAGAAATCACGGTCACTCCGTAACCTTTCTGCACATTTTTTCTTGGGGAGCTAACCCCACACCACAGTAAAATTTTTACACTCTTCGGAATTCGAACAGCAGTTGAGGCCTTCCAGCTTGGCCTCCATCTATCTTTTCTTCTTGCTCCTGAGTTCATCACTTCTCCTCTCTAATCTCGTTAGATGTCATCGTTTCATCTTATTTTTACAAAGATATCGGCCCTTCTTTCATCATTGGCAGGATTTTTCTCTTAAAATCCACCCAGGGGCATATAAGTTTTTCATTGGTGCGGGATGAAGGAAGTGGTACTGATACTTCACTAATTCGATAGAATGGATAGTCTTTTTTGGAGGTCATGAGTCGATTCCTCGTGTTCAATTGGCATTTTCCAAAACATTTGTGTGCAAATGGCTTATCATTTCATCGCCACCAAACCGCAATTCATAGGGGCTAAAGATCTTCATGTACAAATAATTCAAATATACATACATACATAACATATACAACTACAGCACTTGAAATATATAAAGAATACCAATAATGTTCACTTAACACACAAAACATTTCTTATAAATACATACGGCATGTGTGTGCGAGGCACTGAGTAATTAATTTAATTTACTTATTTATTTTATACACCCTTTTGAATAATAAATTTAAAATTTTCCTCTTTAGTGAAAAATAGTAACAATTTGGAAAATCAGTTCAAAGAACAAAATTTATTATTTAGGTATTTAAAATGCAGTTGTGACTGGATACACATGTTACAATTCTTTTTTTCCATATTAAAACATTTTCTCTTTTTTGCTACCTTTTTAATATCTTTTTTATAAGCAGATGAGTGCCGCATTTAACCATGTTTATTTCTTCTTTGGTAATTTACTGCCATTAATCTGAAATTTACATAATT